>MIQA02023855.1:0-42053 GCA_001887855.2 Sclerospora graminicola
TATGGAAGAGACAGGGGTACCTCTCCAGGGGAATTATTGGAACGCAGCCTGTGTACACATTATTTCTTATGAATATTTCTCGGAACATAGATATTCTTAAGTTAAAGGCCTTTCTCGAGGCTCAAGTAAAAACTTCATTCAGGCTTCAGGAGCTGGATCAAGGCGGGCCGTTAGCAGCTTCCTCACTTGACTGGGAACTGAAGATTGCAGCAGGGGGATGTCCACAGGCATTAGACGGCATTCGAAGAATTTTTTGGTGTGGTATCATGCTCTTAGTTGAGCATCCAGCGACAAGAGGAAGACGGCACTGCCTGAGGTGCGGGGAGGTCGGACATCAGATGAGAGGATGTCCGACCACAGAAAAAACACTACGGGAGGAACACTGCATCGTTGTGTCGGTGGAGGATGTGAATACCATCACAGTGCCGCCGCCGACTTTCACTAGCATGGAAGAGCTGCTTAAAGAAGTAACCGATCTGTGCGAAGCCCAACACAACAAAAAGGAAACCGAAGGGACATTAGAAGTGAATAATAAGGGAGAAGTCCCTAAAGCAGACGCACCAGAAGAAGTTTCAAATAACAAGAAAGAAAGAGCAGGAGAAGAGAGGAGGAAGCCAGATGACAATCACCTGCAACAGAAGAACTTGGACGAAGCACCTGCTTCTTCTACCCGGAATAATGAAGAATGGGTCGAAGTCAAAAAGAAAAAAAGAAGAAATCACCGGAAAGTAATGAAGTAGTTAGTAAGGGAGTAGCTATAGGAATACATGTTAAAAATTCGAGTATAGAAAAAGAAAGAGTAAACGAACGGATGGAGGAGGGGAAACCAGAAGGGGTGAAATCCAATAGTCAGCATGGACGCAGTACAGGAAATCAAGTAAAACAAGAGACATGGGAGGAGCAGACGGAACCGGAACAAGAACCGGAAAAGCGATTGGACGACGGAAAGCGAGACCGAAAGGAGATATTTTCAACTAATAAAGGTCCAGACAAGAGAGGGAGTGAGCAAGGGGGATCGGTAAAGGAAAAAAAATCGAGAATACCGAACTTCAACTACAGGAAGCAGAGGCCAACAAACGTATAAAAGGTTTGGTTGCACACATGGATGCGAAATCAGGTCTGTTATCCTGGTTCTCGTGGAAGTCAGGGGAGATAGACGAGGAAAAGAAGTGGAATTTACCAGACGCGATGATCATGATGGGATTGCAATTGGTTCAGATCCAGCTACGGGGAACTGTCAAGCGTATGGAGTAATGCAGGCTCTGACGAACTCCAATTTAACGACAGACATCACGATGTTAGAGAGAGGAGCGGAGTATATTAAGGAGGGCTGCGTCGTAAGAGTGTGTGTGTGTGTGAAAATGGATTTCGCGATAAAGTTTCCACCGGGCACCGGAAAGCAGACTTTGAGAAGCTTAGGGCGGGGCTATGACAGGAATTCAGCCCAGGCAACTGAAAAGGAGTTTCGGAAGTATCTAGAAGCATACAGAACAAGAGCGTCGGAGGTAAGTACGATAATAGGAGCAGAAACATGGGGAAGTAATGATACTCTAAGCAGTATAGGTACGTTCCTACAAAGATACATTTTTGTGATAAGTAGGGATGCAGTTTCGGGTGCTTTAGGAGTGATACATTATGCGCCGGAGACGAGGATCTTTAAGAAACGAAAGTATGCCACTTGCGGTGAATACCCGATTACGATTGGAAGCTGTATTCAAAGAGTCACAACATTGAAAGACAAGGCAGGTGCAGACAGTAACAAACTCCCGATCGTACTACTTTTTCAACAAACTCACTACCAGGCCTACGTGCATGGATGGCGGCGTGAGGCGGATAAAAAAACATTGCCTCACGAATCGGATGTTGTCATGGCAGATTCGGCACAGGAAACGCAAGTTACATGTTACGAAAAGAAGGTTGGAATTATCGGATTCAAGCAGCGAAGCGAGGTTGTTGCTGAGTAATGAGGGGCATCCACGGGGAACAGAAACAGGGGAAGTATCACTCCAATCAGGAGTAAGAGGCGAGACAGGAATACATCATGTATTCAGGTGGCAAATGGATACATTGCTTCGACATGAATCGCCACTAGCAAGGAATCTTCTAGAATTTTTACATGCTAAGGTGACGTGGAGATCAGAAGAGGAACAAGTAAAGTTGCTGGAAGCGGACATAACCGATGGTCTAACGCGGACAGCCGTGGCACACCATTATGGCGTTCAAGAAAAGGAGTTAATAGTGTGGTATAATCATTTAAGAGGAGTAGCACTACTAGAAGATGGGCAGGACACTATTATCAGTCAGTCAGTAGCGGATAGTCAATCCTCGGAGTATACGGACTTGAACGAACGGCAGACGACAACCCCACTGAAACCTGTCAAACCGCGGAAGAGAAAAAAGCGCACGGGGACGGCTGGACAGACGAGGAGGAGAAGCATGGCACGGCTACAAGAACAAACCACGACAGCAACAAACCAGTAAACAGAGAACTGTATGACGACTTAAAACACTTACCACTATCGTAGTGAGGGAGTCACAAAGTGAAGACCAAGGCTGGAAGATGGCTTGGAATGAAATGGCAGAGACATGGCGGGCACAACAGGGAGCTGTAATACCGACAGTGGAAGCAACTACAGAGGAATAGAGAAGAGCGTTGGAGGCGGATAGAGAAGCAATTATTCACCTGCTTGCGCATTTCACTCATCAACATAGGCTGTTGGAACTCTTTCACCAAGACATGTATGAAGTGTCATCCCGAGACTGGAGGCAACAGTGCTGGGAGGAAGTGATATCGCTGGGAAAGAAGGAAAAGATATCTGCGATAGCGGCGAGTGAATTCAAGGATTGGGAAGAGAGAGTTCACATACTACAAAATGAAAAGCAAAAAGATAAGGTAAGAAATAGCGCTCAAGACTGGGCGAAATTACGAAGGGCGGCATATGGTCAGAATGCTTTGATAAAGCTATGCGCCCCTAAAAGACTGCAAGAGGTAAGTAAAATTCTTATTCTGGCACATATCTACGGTGCAACAATTGCAGCTATGACAGGCCAAGATGCAGCTTTGGACGACACTATTGTAGTCAAGTTAAAGCGTCACCTGCAAGCAATGAAGGTAAATGTGAGGTATAAGAAGCTTATCGCTAATTTGGTAATTTCAACAGACTTGAGGTGGGCCGAATTACACAATTTCATGCTTTCAGCTGTTACGCTAGAGCAAGAGGCAGAAGATTCGTCATATCAGTTGCAGCCAGACTCTCTGGCGGTCCGTTACTAAGGGCTACGCAGTGGACAGGGCAGGGGCGAGAGCCCTAACATCAGAAGACCAACAAAGCAACCCAGCATGGGTGTATGCGGACACATATAAAGCTGAAACCCAAAAGTGGAAATCACAAAAAGTGCTAAGAGATGATGAAAAGCAGACAAATCCTGAACGTTTCTCACTGATCATTCAAAACGTGCGGGGTTTCATTCAAGGACGACGGTTGGACTGGATGCGAGCCTGGATAAGAGAACACAATCATTCAGAAGTAGTTGGGGTACTTATCCAAGAAACGCACGTGACATCAACAGACGAAGCCTCAACCCTAACGAGGATGTGAGAACGGGCGAACCAGCATAAAGATGAAACATATAGACTAGCTTTTTGGAGCATAGGGGCGGACCGCAAGGGCGGAGTGGGGATTCTGATTTTCCCAGAGTAAGCCCATCATATTTCTCCATGGAATGAACACCTTTGGAATATCCGATCAATAGGATTTCACTATAGGTAATGGCATATTATCAATATTTACTGACCAGCAGACTCGGTGGCCAATAGGAAAAGATTTTATCGAACGCTTGACGAGTGGTTTTTACTCAAGACGGCCTTTACGATTTTATGCGGAGACTTTGATTGCGTGGAAGATCCGGTGTTAGATCGTAATGGAGAGACTAAACAGTTGAAAACAGAGTGTGAGGAACTCCCCACTTTGCTACAACGACGAAACCTACACGATTCTCAACTAGCCCAATATGACGTGTGGTCGGATGACAAAATCTCAGTGAAAATTCCGTATACATTCTGGCGCGGACAAACCGCCAGTCACCTTGACCGTTTTTATGTATCGGAAGAACAGCTGTGGAGGGTTCTTCAGACACAGGTTAGACATCCAAGCATCCCGTCTGATCATGACGAAATCAAGTTAAATATGCATCAAGAAATGGAGGGCCATATCAAGACTAAACGCCATGGAACGTTTTCATACCCAGTACGCGGACAGCGACGTGACGACGAAGTGGAGGAAATTCGGCAGCAAGCTCATATGAAAGTCTCCTCACTTTCAGGAGGTGCAGATAAGTGGGATGAAAGATAACGGGGGTGGAAATCAGCGATTAAAACGGTGACACCTCGGCAAGCAAACAGGAGACGACGTAAGGCACAGAGACTAAGAATGTTACTTTTTGACAACATACAAACTCGACAGGAATGTATGGAGATTGAATACGCGGAACTATTGAGACAAAACAGATGGAGGACTGGACGAAGATATCATCGGTCACCGACTACTGTTAGGTGGTTAATTCGGAGAATTCGTCTATTTTGGAGTCTCAGCAAACGGTGACAAATATAACCCTACCAGATACTAGATCCAAGTCTCAGGGTTGGACGATAGCGGATAAGTTTGTTGCGGGATGGAGGCCTATTCTAGGGATGTCACATAGAACAGTCGAGATCTCGAATCTGGAACATCATTTGGAGAGATTTGCGCCGGCCCACAAGTTTGTCAAGGTATCAGATGAAGAAAATGCGTTCTTGTTAGCCCCAATCGAGGAGGCTGGTATTCTCCAAGCAGTGAAAGGGCTGGAACGGCGTAAAGCGGCGGGAGAAGATGGTTTTAACAATGATTTCTTTAAAGACTTTGCAGTGGATTGGATGGAAGATATGTTGGAAGTATTCAATGACGTGATGATAGGGAGTAATCCTCCATCGTCCTTTTACAAGGCAATCACTATCCCCTTGCGAAAAAAAGGGATTCCGATAACGCCATGGATTATAGGCCGATATCGCTTTTGCAGACTGGGTATAAAGTGTTTTCCAAGATACTAGCACGACGGCTACAAACTTTTCTGGCAAGGCTCATTGGGGATTCGCAGCAGGGTTTTGTCCTTGGCAGAAGAATGGATCGTTCGGTTATGATAATGATGGCGATTTTAAAGCAAGGTAAAGGTAAAACGGTAAGTGTGGCAGATGATAGCGAGAGCGTTCTGCTATTAGACTTCGCGAAAGCCTACGACACGGTCAACAGGACATAGACATATTTACTACAAGTTCTACGAAATTTCGGATTCTCGGTGACATTTATCGAGTTAATGGAAAAATTACATGAGAAGACGACTGCGCAATTCCTAGTCAATGGGCAACTATCAAAAGAAATGGAGGTCATTTCCGGGATTCGTCAGGGGTGCCCTTTGGCGCCACTATTGTTCATACTAGCTGTTGAACCCCTGGGAATCGCCCTACAGGCGAATGAGGCTTTACAAGGTATTACTCTACGAATCGGAGCAGACTCTTTTCAACACTTATTTTCGGCATTTGTAGACGACTCTACAATATTTCTAAAACGAGCAGGACAAGTGGGAGAAGCATTACGAGTGGTCAAGACATTTGGAGCGATCTCGGGGCTGCAAGTGCAACCGAAGAAATGTGTCCATATTTTCCTCAATAAGGTGATGCCTGAAACTATGTGGTGGGAAATTCCAGTCTTATAGGCGACCAAACAACGCGATATATAGGCTACGAGATAGGGGCAGACAACCTAAAGGAACGGAACTGGGCACACCGATTACGGGCGATACAACGAAGATTAATCACAGCAGCTAAATGTGGTACTTCGGTGTTGGAAAGAGTCCAACTTTTTAACGCTGTGGCCCTACCAGCTATTCTGTCTACAGCAAAGGTTTTCTCTCCGGACCCAGTCGTGATAAAGAAACTGATTGGATTCCAGAAGAGATTCATATGGAGGCCAACCAGCGAGGAGGGACAGATAAAACACAAGATGTCGCCGACTTTGGTGTATGCCCCCAAACATGCGGGTGGTCTAGGATTGATATCCATCCCACTAGCCATTCACATTCAGCATGTGAAAGAAGCGGCATGTTGGATGATTGAACCCAAAACCCCGTATTCGCTAGCATGGCGAATACATAGTGATTTCTTCCGATATGCAGGAGTTGGAGGTTTCCTTTCGCCGACAACCAGACAATTCGATATCAAAGCGGTACATAGAGAGAATGTTTATGGGCTAAACTTACAAACGTTATCTCAATATATAGGGCCGGAGCTGGAAGAGGCAGACATAATACAAAGGTACGTAACGCAATATTTACCACAAGAACTAACGCATATACAGCGGACAGAAATGTTTCCAACAACAGCAATCCGTGATGGTGATATCGTTAACATAACTATGAGAGCAAAGGAAGTCCCATGGCACAGAGCTATGCCGGAAGAGATCCAAGCATTCTGGGGAACTTTTCAATGGTGGAACAATCCCTGGATTTTGGAAACGTCAAAGGCGACGGTTCCCTGTCGTAAGTACGACAAAATAGAGAAAGTTTCAATCCGTGAGCTGCGGATCCGGTGTACAGGGACAAATACCTTCTCCTGGAAAGCGCGAATGACGGAAAATGAAGGACACACCAGGGCTAAGGTGCTTAGATGGCTAGCGACGATGATTCTATGTTCGCCAAGAGTTTCTGTTGGGCAATATATTGGACAATATCATATGCCACAACTCACAGATTTCCCAGCCCGGTTTCGTCAAGTATGCTGGACAACAAAGGGCGAGGCCAGATCCAAGGACGGGACGTAATAACTGGAGAAGAGTGGAGTTGCATTCGGCTATCGGATGGTTTTCGGTGGACCGTGGAGCTTGTGCGAGCTACAGGATCAGAAGACTATAAGGACATGGATGGGTATAAGTGTGTAATTTTTAAGGCACATCCGCAGTTGCACAACTATCCGTGGAAATTACAAGAACAAACCAGATCAAGAACTATGCTACGTGGGTTACGGAGATCGTTTCGAGATTTGTACTATAAGTATATTTCGAAGTCACTAAATGGAGTAGTGGAGACTTGGAATAAGAAAAATGAGCGGGAGACGTGGGGCTGTGAGGCGCAAGATCAATCAATACAAGATTTATGGCGGCACGACAACCTGCTAACAGATTACCAGACATGGGTCGTATACCGAGTGGCCACTCACCAGCTAAACGTCTTCTACCCAGGATATGCGGACGATAACGCCTGCCACCTCGACAAGGAGTGCAAGGCAGAGGGGAAAGGGGTCACACATATTGTGTGGGGGTGTAAACGGGCCCTATCCTTTTGGGCCCGGCTTTTAAGTTATTGGCATGGATGGGTAGTCACGATGGATACAGTAAAGCGATTTAAGCAGACTATAGCCCAACGGAGAGCGCCGCCAGTGTCACAAAGATTCAAGTTACGTATTATACAAAGATGTGATATGCAAGCAGACGACTGCATGAAACAAGTCCCACGGTTGTGGTGGGCAATTTGCTCTATAGGGCTAGCATGGATATGGAGGGTGCGGAATCTAGTGGTATTCCAACAGCAAAGCTGGAGTACTTTCAAAGTTACGGAGTTCATCTGGACGAAGACGATAGAGCAAATCAGAGCAGTGGCAGAATTCGAAAAGAGGAGAGCAGCCTCACGAATACAGGGCATGCAACTCCAGATATGTTTGGAGTGTTTATTGGATATCAGTGGTTATCTCAACGTGGGTCAGACCGCAGTAAAGCATGTTGTCAAGCGGACGACAGAGACTTATGAGAATATCACGCAAGCAGTTCATACATTTATCGTAGCTAATAGTAATTAAGACTAAATAGACTACAGTTTACTACTAAGTTAAGATAATCATGATTTACGTTAGTGCACGGGCGTTCGAACGGCCAAAAAATTATACTTATGATTTTAAAATATGTACGTAAGGGAAACACTAAGGGCACGCTTGGGCACCAATGGATTAGTCGAATTAAATCGAATTTATGGCAAACCTTGTAGTACCGCAAAAGTCTTATAGATTTGACAGGCCTCTCTCAATCAAGTTAGACGGGTGTCAAATCTTTCAGACTCTTGAAATGGAGGCTGATTGGTCAATGAATGTATGTCGAGATTCATAAATCTGGGTACAATCGACATACAAAACACGGTGCTTACAGTGGATGATTCGAATTGACAAAAGTGGATGGGCACCGAAACTAAAATAGGGTATACTTCTGTGGTCAAGAATTATATCGTTGGCTATCATGCGAAAGGCGTAATCTGGAAGTCCAGGACGTGAGTGGTCAACTAAAAGCCAACATCCTGGACAATTAACTTGTACAGACATTAGCTGATGGGAATGCTTCGGCTCTTTCTGTTTGCACGACACCGCGAACCCATGAATGGCAATGCAGCAGCTGATAGAGACATATCACTAGCATATAACGAGGTGGTGACGCGACAGCTGATGGCGGAGACATGGCTTCGCTGCTAATGCCATATGCCAACGAAGATGGAGCGGTACGCGTAGTAGTACAAGATAAGATGTAAAAATACCAAGAAATCACTGTGAATGTGCTTGGAGTAGACGCATATCAGGTGGTAGTCAGGCTCTTACTGTGCGAAATACCGGCGCTCTGCAGTCCACACGGCGTCATTATATTTCACGTTTCGTGTGCTTCGGACGAAGAGTGTTGTTGTTGTACGTGACGAAATGGACGCCCCGATGAGTAGTCTGACGGGGGCATTTGAACATTGCACGCAAGAGCTGCTCAATTTGCTGCTTACCGGAAAAGCTGTGTCCAATGTATTTGATGGGACCGTGCCGGTGGGCGACTCGATATTGTTCTTGCATGGCATTCCGAAGAGAGCGTGGATTGGATACTTAACGCATCTAGAGGCATTGCTATACTGCCAAGTTGGAAGCTATTACGAATCACCGCAGTTCCCCGTATGGGTAATTGGGAGCTCCTCGCATTTAAGTGTCGGGTTTGTATTTGACGTCCAAGTCGGTTTCTACATAGCTTTATCAGCACGTGCAGCAAGTTAGTAAGCAATATGACCCCATGGAAACTGGTTTTATTAAAACGGCGTATCTTACGTTTTCGCTGAAGCAGCTGGGTATAAAAGCCGATATTCTACTGAGCGCTGTATGGCGCGATTATTATGAGCAAGTCACGACATAAGTATCTTCGGTTATTACTAGAGAAGCGGCAGTCATAGTGAGGTGTAACTCACCGCTTCTCATCCCATAAGCCCACGGTACTGGTCACTAGCGAGGCTAAATCTTATAACTTGAATGAGATTCTAACTCTTTTGTACGAGTATTACAGTAACACTAAAAGAGATTACTGAAGACTTGACAGCTGCAACCTTTTCTGTAACAGCTTGCGAAGGAACTTCAAAACAGGGTGTTGTTGTTATCTATAATCAAAAAAAGGTTAAGTGAAAATATTTCTGTGATTTGATTGGCTAACCGTTAACATAGGAGAAAATACAGGTGTCAAGTCTTTCAGGTTGTCAAATCTATAAGACTTTTGCGGTAGTACAGTACTATAGATTCTCGACAACATGTGCGTTTGAAAGAAACGAGGACGCAAGTCTATTAAAAAATATTATCCAAATCAATATTAAACTTAGTTACTAGTAATTCACTACCGTAATGCTATCATGGCTACATACGACCAATTAACGCTGTCATCCGCTGTGATACTTTGTTCCCAGACCACAGACCAGTTAGGACTTCGTTACAGGGTACTTTAGACACCGTTTTATACTTTGCTTAGAATCGATGTAGCATAACCTATGCAGTCCGTTCACTAGCGTGTTAAAAGAAATTAAATTGTATGACGGAAAATAGTTTTGCAGTCAAGTTGAGAATAAAGTCGCAGCTTTCGCAGCAAATTATCAATTTCTCTGATAGTAAGAGCCTGAAAAACAATTAAGCCAACTATCTCTAGCAAATGTGTTTTTAATGTTTTTAATCTTAGTTTATCTAGTAAAGGAATTAGATCTTTCTCACGCAGAGTGAGAAATAGATGCGAACTAACAGGGCGTCCTAGAGGTTGCACCCGAAAAATGGGTATATCTCCTAATAGGTTCAGAAAGCTTGAATGCTTCCAGTGTTATTGGTAAGATAAGTGGTGGTATTTGTGTAATTTTTATTGAACTGATCCACATACTTGGTTTACGGTAGCAAATGAGTGCATCACAGAGACCGAAACAAAGGTGATGTCTCGCATGACAAGAAATTTGACATGTGTATGAAGAGATATAGAACATTGATGAACAAAATACTGTAGTCAATGCAAGAAGTAATTGCGATCCAGACTTTTTTTGTAGGTTACATTTACACTATAAATTCGGCTAAGTCCGGTTTTTGGGTGCCCAATTCAATTTTATGCGGTGCCCTTAGTGTTTCCCTATGTAAAACTAAATAACGTTAACTTAGACGATTTACAACAACAATATTCGCTTTGTGTCACTTTATTATTGTTTGAAGTTATTCGTTACTCTCTTCTCACAAAAAGCTCTTATAAGTTGTATCGAGATAGAAAATCAAAACGTGCTTGTTGCTTTTCGTGCGCGCTCGACTACTCGATCTTGAGATTTTTCGAGCCATTGAGCAAATGTTTAATATCCAAAATGCTCATTAACGCCAGCGCGTCATTCGTAGTGTACTCTATCATTCCCGCGGCATTCTTTCCCCGCTTGCCTGTTTTCTCTGGATCCACAAAGATCATGCGGCCGTACGTTGTTTCGGCAAAGAGACGCAATTTCTTGTCAAATAAACTCTTCTTGTCGGTACTCGGCACTTCTTCCTTTTCATCATTACAGTCGATATGCTCGGTCCCTCCTTTCGTGCTGAAATTTGCTGTTTCCCCCGAAAGTAAATACCTTGTCCCTGCCGTCACTTTCGACGCTCGAATATTCTCAACCGTTTGAGCATTGCGTAATAAACCCATTTTAATCGCTTTTCGCATAGGAAAATGAAACTCCACGGGAGGGGAAGTAAACCCATTGCCATGAAAGAGACCATCTGCCATTAACGTCACGCGGCCACTTGGTCCGGACTGATAGAGCTGTTGTAAGACACATCCTAAGGAACAATTGGCACTCGCAACGCCATCAAACACGAGTTTTTCATTAAACGGGTCGATCCCGAGTGAATCGAGGACAGTCACGAGATCCCAGCCCACAAAAATGTAGCGTCTTTGAATTAAATGCAATAATTTATTGTTGGCAATGCGTCGATAGGGCGTAACCAACATGAGCGAACTGAGACACAAGCCTCCTAGGAGCATGAGCGAAAGCAGCACGACAAAATCAATCATAATCTCACAATTCCAAAAGTTCGCAATGGACGGGGCCCCTCCAAAGATGCCACGAGAGGAATTGGGCGCATTGACCATGAAAGAGGTATTTCCTCGGACTTTGAGTAGAATGTACAAGAGCAAACAGAGCATCAAACTGTAGACTTTATAGCTTAAAAAGAGCGTGCTGGAATCGATGAACCAAACGAGCATCCGTTCATGATGAGGTCGGATCAATTTCATCGCTCGAAACGAGCGCGCGCCCAATTTTACCAATAACCGGACCATGCTGTGGGCAAAACACATGAGCCACGTTAACCGTGTGAGAGCAGAGGCCATAAAAATAAAGTTGGTCATGGTAATATGCATCGAAAGCATCCACTGCCCAATCTCATAGACGCTATAGGTCAAGCGAATACTCACAAGCGCATCCAAGATACTAAGCACCATATAGAGCCAATGATTAATCCAGACGTCGGATGCCATGATCACTTTGCCTTTGAACCGAATCACGCCATTCTCATCGTCACTTGTCCAGACCGCAAGGTTCATAAAAGGAAAAATATACCGAACATAGCGTACGGCGCCCGTAAAGCGCAACTTGCTTGGGACGTAATTGACAATCCGAATCTTTGCCAATGTATTGAACACGCCCGTGGCAACAAGCCACAAAGTCACAAAGCCATAGGAGTACGTGACAATTAAAGTAAACCATCCCGTATTATCCAATGCAACTTTAACTTCGGCTTCTTGGTCCATTGGTTCCGTCTGGAACAGTCCATAATTCATATCAGGATTTTGAAGTCGCGGAACTGCTCGACATTTACTGCTTTCAAATTGAACATGATAACTTCCACCTGCCCAGAACGATTGATGGATCATCAAATCCGTGATATACATGAACGACGTCCATGGGCGCCCAGGACAGCGCATAAAGGGGACGCCTGGTTGTCCAAAATCGCCCGGTGATCCATTATGGATCGTGCGATTCTTCTGTAAATCATCAAAATTGTCGAGAATGTACCGATAACAGTCGTCCGTGACATTATTATGACTGAGAATACACTCGTCATACCACGACGGAAGAAAGTTGATTATGTTGCATCGAGGAGCAGAAATACTATGGAAAAAATACTGCGACCGACGCGCGCCTTTGCCCCAGAAATCGTCAAAGTAGACTTCGACATGCGTCACATTGAGTGCGTCGACACGCATACACGTGCTCCGATCTTCGCCTAAATTCTCGGGACTTCGCGTGGGGGCCGTAAAAAAGCGGTAGCTTTCGCCCACGCGCGTGAGATTCGTCAGCATGTTGATATCGAGCAAATCGTCGCGTACGAGGTTATAATTGATCCGATTCTCGGTCAAGCGGGAACGAATTTCATCGTATCGACCAGTGACGAGCACGATCAAGGGGTTTTCACGTAACCCAGCCATTAAGGTCAATGCAGTTGACGCCAAATTCACAAGAAGCACAAGCGCTTGTCGTAGCGGAAGACCATAAGATCCATACTTCATGAACTCGAAAACGAAAAGACCTGTTGCCTTAGAAGCTGCTCGTGAAATGAACCAAAGGACGGTTGCGATCTTCTGGACAACTCAGCTTCTATTTCAGGCTGAGTGATAACGACTGCAACGCTCGACTATTCAATTAAAAAAGCACTGGACAAAATCATCATCTGACGCTAAGACCAAAGCACCAGGTTGCTGCTCCTTCGAGAGCTCATTTACGCATGAGGCAGCAGCCAGTCTTTTCGCTGTCCTTTCCGACTTTGGATCGAAAAAGGACGGGGAAAACCACTCACACATACCTACATACTAGCTTGAAAGACGAAGCTGCAAGAGCATCTGTTTGTCTACATGTATGCTCGAATTGCAGCGCTGGCTCATCACGTGATACATGGGCTAGCGAGCGACTGTTGCTGCTTCCAAGCCAAAAGACATCAGCAGCATCCTCGTGACGAGATTAAACTTGCCCAAGGATCCTCTCGAGACAGTACAACCGAGTTGTGGGAGTGGGGAAGGATGCGAGTTGCTGAAGAAGAAGAAGAAGAAGAAGAAGAAGGTGATCCTTCTGGAAGCGATGATGAAGACGTGCTCCCTTCCCTTGGTGCATCGTACCGCGCCTGGCGGGTCTATCATCGCGAGAAGCGAGCTCATGACTATACCAAGAGCAGGTTAGTCGAAACTTTACGACGAGAAGCGGCACTGACGAAGCAATTTGCGCATGTTGGCGGGTCAGGGAGCAGCATCGAGCGTATCCTCATGAGACTCGAAGATCTGGAGGCCTCTCTTGCCATCTATGTGCACAAAGACGACGCTGGAGTGATCACAGGAAGAGAAGACGTTGATGAATGTCCATGTCCATTACACGCCGATCGTCTTCGTCAAGCGGAAGCAGCGGCGTTGCATTGGAAGACACAGTGCCAACACTTACTTCCGGAACTCGCATCACTCACGTTGGAAAAGGATCGCCTGACGGAAGAACTTCGAAAGGCAAAAAAGACGGCCGTGTTGATGCTGAACCGACAGTATGTGCAGCTAGGGACACGGACTGGTGCACCTCGTTCGCTTTCAAGCGCAACTCTACCCCAACGAATCGATAAGAAGAAGCGCTCGTATAGCGATATCCAGCATGTTTGAGCTTCTTCAATAAAGAAAAGTTGGTTGCCAATCAAAGGTGTCCTTCTTTGTTTTACGATTCTAGCGTCTGTAGTAAGGCATTAGCGGTTAAATGCTCGTCTCCACCGCATGATTCATACATGACCTTGACAAGATCTCGATTAAAACCCATCGCTACAAGCTACCACAAGCAAAAGACCACAACGTTAGCCACAAAAAACATAGAATAGAATCATTCTCTAGATGAAAATTCACACCCGATCAACGACAGCATTCGAGCTGTCACTTGTCTCCTTGATCGCTTTTGTCTCCTTCTCAACGTCTACAGTAGCTTCAGTATCGTTGACTGCCGGCATTGACGTTCCTGATGGTGCTGGATCAGGTTCAGATAGTAAAAACCGCAGTGTTGCCACTGGATTTTCATTCACTTGATGCAGCATTTCAGACGGCAATTGCTGCAATCGCAACACTGTTTCCAAGGAATCCACTGCTACTACTTCACGGAGCTTGTTCAGCAGTTCTTGCGGCACATCCGGAGCTTTTGAGGCAATGGACTGGTGATTCGTCGCCACGTCTTGAATCTTACCTTCTGTTAATAATGCGACAGCCTCTGCAAGATTATTTCCACTCTGTTGCAATGCTTGTGCTGCTTCCTGGGCTGAGAATCCCATGTCCATTAACTGAGACTGTAGCAGCTGGAAGGTCTCGAAATCGGCATCATTTCTTTCGATTTCACTGTTGGGGCTCGGATTTCTTTCGGATTGCGATTTATCGGGCACAAACACAAAGAAATCGGAAGGATTCAAGGCGTTCAAGTCCACAATATCGGAATCGGCGAGAATGTGACCGTGAAGTAACACGAAACAGTCTTCAGGCGAATCCAGTGAGTTCTTGTCGTTTTGATTGAAATAAAATTGTCGGCGTTGCTGCAAGGCAAATGTTTTTAATTCAATTACTTTAATACTGTACTCGTCGGCTCCATAGCGCTCTAGAAGCAGCTCCCGGCCATCGTCAACGCACCGGATGCGCAACACCAGCATAGGTAAATAGGTAACGATGATGTATTCTACATAATCAGTACATAAGTAAAAAATCTACTGCAACTCTGTTTATGTACCCATTTGTGATGTGATGTATCACTTTGTAAGGCGTTAGCTACGCATGCACTTCGAAGTAATAAGTTTCCCATTGGTTCGGTTACTGGGTGTACTATAATGTGCTTATTACGTAGCTTGAAGCATGGGGTGTCGTAACTACACTGTTGTTTGCTGGGTTACAGCTGGAGTTCGACTTCGGACACTTGCTTCCTCTGGTTCCTGACGTTGCTACGTGGACCTTTGCCTCGATCGCGCCCTGCATTTCTTTTTCTCTCAGCACTTCATTTTGTCGTCAATCGTCCGAGACGCTACATGACGTAGGGTTACTAGGAAGAGATACATATAATGACTTGAATTATTAGAGCACAAAGAAGCATATAAATTCTAGGTAACTAACATTGCCGCTGTCGATCACTCAAAAATCTGTCGGACTGGAGACGGAGGTGGAAGACAGTGCGTCGGAACGGCACCCTCGATTTTTGGTGCAGTTAATGCAAACGTGCGCGCTAATGTCCTGCCTGGCGTCACGTTTGCCATGCACTTCTGTATAAACTCGTCGTACTGCATATACTGAAGTCGCTCTTGCAAATGCCCATACTGAATGAGTGAGTTAGGTGCCAAAAGGACGTGTTCGCAACGACCGCCGCCCAGTTGCGCTAAATAAGTGACAATGTCGTGCATGACAGACTGGGGTGAGATGTTTCCTCGAGGCTCCGAGAACCATTGCGGATGGCCATCAACTTCTGTATTTGCTGCCTGCGCAAACTCCTCGAGTGCTTCCGTATCCCAGCCAAAGAGAATGGCGGGATTGAGGTCGGACACCGTAACGTCACTCAAATACGCTTCTACTCTGGCCGTTAATTCCACGTCCGATTGCAAGACGTTTGCGATATAATCGTGGCCTGAACGATAGCACAACCATATTAGCGACTTGATCAATGGTATTTAAGTGACAGGTTTGTTTGTCACCTACCGGTGGACTCCATTACGCTTCTTCTATTAGGTTCTAAGCTTAAGGTGTTTGTCCTTGGGTAGTCAGTCCAGTCGCTCTTATGTTTGGACTGAGCGAATTCAAGAATGATGCAAAAGGTGGCGCTATGCTACCAAAGGGGGGAAGTTTCGGACAGAGGGAGAACGACTGGGGGGTACGGGGGCACATGTCCGTCACTCGATTCAGTATGCTGCTGGAGGGTTCAGCACCAATCCGAGCCGCAACTGAACAAAAACCGCGAGATGCGCGGGGTGGTGGCCTTTGCCACAAAAAACCTGAGCTCGGAGTCTGGGAAAAGACCTGCACACCAGATGCCAACGTTTTTTTGATATGTACATGTATTATCGTGTGCCTTTATGTCAGGCCAGCTGCCGGTTGAACCATTTTCTTAACCAGTGGTTGAGGAAATGGACAGACATGTGCTGGACGCAAAACACGCGGCCGAGCCAGAATCATTTGTACATGTACAAAAGACCGCGTTGGTCGTGACGATTACGACACGTACGATTACCGGACATTGCGACGTTGAGAAAGTAGACACCGAAAATAATAATAATAATATGCCTTTGCAACGCAGTGAGCTTTTTTAGCGGGACACTAGTATTGCTGTCGTCGTCGAGTCGAACTGGGGCCAGTTTATTATGCCTAACCTCTAAAATTTACGGGATGTTAACTGATGGACCCCGAAAAATGCAAGGCATGCGACCGACTTGGCCGTGTGCCTCATCAATAATTGGTACACAGGTACTGGTTGGTACCTTTAAAAACTCTATGGCAGCGTACAAGGAAACGCAAACTGCAGCATCTCAAATACTGTAGTATTTGAGATGCTGCAGTTTGCGTTAGAGAACGGAAAGCAGATGGACATAAATTGCTCATGTGATGTCAAAAGTGGCTACAGTCGATAGCCTCTGGACCGTGTTGACCGTAAGCAGTTTACCTCTTATTCTTGTCGTTCCAATCTGTTCAGTCTTCAGTGTCGATCTTCTCGAACATTTTGACTTATTTACTATGCCGAACGCTATTGAGTGAGGTACGAGGTATGCATTGTAGTTCTTGTTTTTATTCTTTTCGAAGTATACTGATAACAAGACGTGTAGATTGATGTTGAAGTCAAATTGTCGATACCACCGCTTAAAATGTGTAGACTCTTGAATCCTGGGAATACGTGTACTAGAGCAGGGAATCCTTCGACTGCATTGCGGTCTGGTGTGCTTGCACTTGCGTTGCTGATTTGGTCACACCACGCTTAGTTGACCAACGGCATCTTGACACTGAGCGTCTTCTGCCACACAACATCAACATCGATCATGTGATGTTGCTGAACTTCCTGGGTTTAATACTAAGTACGCATTTCGGTGTCGCCGATTTGAAGACTTGATGCTGAACTTCACACCTGGAGGTCGTCATTTACATGGCAGCCGCCTTGATCTACATCGACAATATGCTATTCGTAGTCACGACCAACCGGAACGAAGGATCTGCGTGTAGCAATCCGAGGACGGGTCTATGCGCTGTCCGTGCTATTTTCTGCTCTTAGGTGAGTTTTTATTCCAGAAAACATCACGTAGAGATGTCGTTCCCCGCTTGTTTGACTCAGCAGCATACAAACGACCAGATGTAACAGAGACATTCAATTATAGCAGCGACGACTGCACCACCACTATCTGTTGCTGCATGTGTTGAATTACTGCTTCATTACCGACGACAGGTGGTGCTCGTCAGCGCAAGGGGGGCCATATATTTCAGCATACATTCGAGAGATATTGTCCACCGCGAAAATGATGACAAGGCAGATTGCAGTGCGGCACACGCACGTGTAGAGGTCGGTGGCTATCTTCATGTACACGTGGCGTATGGATGCTTGTGACTTTTGTGAGTTTGTAACCGTAAACGCGATGAAGAAATAAATAACACTCGCGTAACTTTTGTAAGTTATTTCAAAGTGAGTAAAATACAGGTTGTAGCCGCTCATATTAAATGACTTCTTTTAATAAAAACGTCGGGAACTTCGGTCTGTTAGCAACACTGGGTTGCTTGGAGTTGCGTTTATTAGGTGCGAGAAGGGGGGCTGGTTGCAGCACTCGTTACCTGAGATTTAAGCGCAAAAAAGACAGTCGATAGAAGATCTTTATTTGCAAGGTTGTCGGTTAAGCAAATCCAAAGTCAAGCGACGCGGTACTGTACCCCTTGACACAAGGCGGATGCAATTTGAAGCCAACAAGTCAATTTTAATTGTATTCCACAAGAGTTTCATATGCATGTATATGGCATGATGGAGCATGCCAGCCAAGGTAAAATAACTCGTACCCTGAATGCCAGAGCGAGTGATTTGTATCCCATTGGCAGCTGCCTCGGCTCCCTCAATACGCAACCTTATTTGTTTAATCTTGTTTCTGCTATAAACTTCGGATCCACACTCCGTCTCAGTTGCCACTTGCGTCTACGTCCTTTCACAGTTTCGTGGTCCACCTTGAAGCCACAGCAAATCCCATCTCTTTTTTGTTCTAGTATAAACTCGTCATCTTTTTTACTTCTACTTCTTACATACTATACAAATACTATGGTGACGAACCTTTTGTTTTTAATATCCTGTGTATCGCCTTCCTGACATTTTCGAAGAAGAAAGAAACTTTAGCACCCCACCCAATCCGTGCCCTGTCGCTGCGCATATTGTAGACTGTACCGGTACAGTTAGATAAAGCAGCACGGTTTGTCACTTTTGAATTAGCTCATTAAAGCGCACCTTCATTCCTGCGATCCTTGGCAAATATCCCCACTTCAATGACGGAGACAATCGTCCTGAAGCTAAGTTACGCTGGTGAGACGCACTCTCAAACAGTAGCGGTTCATTCCGACAATCTCAAGGAGGGTCAAGTCCTGAGTTACGATGGGGTGCTGGCCAAGGTGCACGAGGCTTTTCCCAAGCTTTCGGGCAACTGGACTCTGGTCTACCGCGACGACGAAGGCGATGTCATTACGCTGTCCCACGCGCTTGAATTCAATGAAGCCTGTCATGTTCTTTTGGACATGCATGCTAAAGACACGAAACGGCGCGTTCTGCACTTCTACGTTCTGTCGCGTGTGTCTTTCCGCGAAAAAGTGATGACACCCGTTTTGCAAAAGGTCGTTGAGCTTGCTGGCGTGGCTAAAGAGACGACTGTTCTTCTGCGGAACAGCGAGTTGCTAGGTAAAGGTCGTGATTCCATTGTACGTCTTGCTGGGGGCGCTGTGACTCAAGCTGGGGCGGCGATCAGCCACATTCGCAACAGCGAAGTTTTGGGACGGGGACGCGAGTCACTTGGCCACTCGGCGGCACACACTCGAACATTACTCTTGTCTGCTCGCAGTGGCGTCAGTACACGACTGCGACGAGCAAGCTCAGCTGTTGCAGCAGGTATCGAGCGCCGTCGGTCCTCAAGTGGTTCAAGTTCCGATGCGGGTTTCGAGCCATCGGAAATTCTTAAGACTCCACCCCCTATCATGTCATCCCCATCGTCCGAAGTTGCCGTCACCGTTGATCTGCGACAATCCTCTGCAATGATGACATTTGAAACACCATTGGCCCAAACACCGCGGAGCGTGAGAGAAAGTGATGTCGATGAATCGCAAACTGTTAGAGAAAATACAGCAGGATTAGAGGAACAAACGGTGTACGAATCAGATGCAGACACGGTGTGCGATGACGAGGATGATCGCGAATGGAACATCGTGGCAGACGCGGCAATCGACGAAACAACCAGTGAGAGAAGTGATGACGAGTGGGCTCAAGAGCTTGTCGTGCTCCAAGAAATTCTTGTGCACGTGGATAAAGACACGTGTTGTGACTTGCTGAGCCAATACGATGGCAACGTTGAAGCGGTCATTGTGGAGCTCACTAATGTGTAAAGGATAATGTTATACCGTAAATAAAGCGTTCTCTTAATTAGCAACTTGTCATCGGTTAAGCCCTGCATTGGCAATCGGGGCTAATAACCGCCCGCCGCCACTATTACTAGGAAGCATTGCATTCATACCCACGGTATGGGTTATTCCATTGCTCGGAGTAGCTCCTGGAGTGTTTGTAGCCGCTGCTGGTTTTGCCTGGCCTAAAGCCACGGAGCGACACCGAGCCGCAAAATTGAGCGAGCAGAGCGTTTCACCCGCATTCCATTGGACAGGACTCACATTTACAAACATGAGGACTTTGGAGTTGCCACTTAAGGAATCTTGAAGCAAAAAGGTGAGTTTCGAGTTGCGATACGGCACGTGCTTGCTATGGGAACCAAGCGCCGCAATCACGTCGCCTAGTGCTGACAAGGAGCGATTGATATTCTGCGCTTCCCGCAGTCGTTGGCCACTCGCGGCAGTTTTGCTCACCCGTTCGGAGCCTGCCAAGTCAATGAGATGAAGTCTAGATACGCGGCGACGAGTGTCCGGCTTCAAAGTTGTCTCAATCACGATCGACAAGACGAGATGCGAGCGACTCGAGTGTTCATTAAAGTCATGCGAGCCCACACTTCGATGCGAGTGTCCCAATTGCATTAGATCAAGGACATCCTTTTCATTATTAACTTCAACTTGACGCAGATTTTCCACATACACGCCAGTCTTGCCCACTCGGACATCCAAGCCTTTGATAGTGGAGGGGGATCCAGCCCCTGGCGAACGTCCACAATCTGGTGCCAATAGATCCACAATCGTTTCATTGTACACTTCCAAGATACTCAACTTCAAGGAACAGTCTACGTTTTCCACAAGTAAGCGAGTATCGCGGATCGCAAAGAGTTCACGTAAGGCTCGGAAATTCACGCCCCGATCGTGCGCCGGTCCTTCCATTGTATGTGTTTTACCTGAACCAGTTTGACCGTAGGCAAAGATACAAACATTAAATCCATCTAAGGCACTCATAATTAATGCCCGTGTCTGGTCAAACACTTGATCTTGACTACTTGTTGGCTGAAAGACATGGTCAAATTCAAACGCATGTTTCTGCCCGAGCAGCGTACTTGCCTTGTCCCCATTGCCTTCGTTCGTCACATAGAGCTCGAGACTTCCCGGCTCATGTTCGCGAAAGAAAACCGCGAGCGCTGATTGGCCACTTTGCACTTCAACGGGTTGTACAGGGCGAACACGACAAAAGACGCGAATGTTACCTTGCAATTCCATGACGCGGTTATGGAGTTTCCGTCGAAGAAGCATTTCTTGCGTATAAAGAGCCGAGATATGCGCCTTCTCTTCCATCGCTAAACGAAGACTCTCCGCGCTCTAAACAACACAGACAGAAAAAAAGACCAGGAACATCAAAAGACTGGACAAACCATAAAGCGAATCTTGAAACTACTTCTTACTGCTTGTTGCGCTTCAGCAACCGCTTCCATACGTTCCTTTTCGATCGTCTGCGTGAGTGATTCAAGTTTTGTCTCGGCACTTGCTAGTGCGAGCGTCACAGCGGCGACTTGTTCCTTCCATTCTTGTGATTCCTTTCGTTGTGTGTTCAATTCCCTCTCTATTCCTCGAAACTCTCGCTTCCACTTACGTCGCTCCCCGTCCAGTTCCTGAATCTGCGTCACGCTGGACATTTGATCTTCTTCCAGCTGCTTTGTCAATGCTGTATTTGCCGTGATCGATGAAGTTAAACGAAGCTTCATGGCCTCCAGTTCCTTCTCGTAACAATCCGCTTTCAATACATAACTATTGAGGGTCTCCTCTGTGGTCGCTTGACTGGCTTGAAGCTCGACGATGTCTTGTTCCAAGACATTTGCACGCGCTCGCTCAACTTCGAGCTCGATCTCCTTGTCACCCAATTGCTCCTGTAATTCCTTTATCATTGCTGACGCTGTGCCTTCGTCCTCGTTCTTTTCTTCTCGTTCCCGCTTTCTCGACAACTCATCTTGTAAACGACGAATCGTAGCTTCTGCCGCCGCCATCTTTGTATCCATATCAACCTGCTGTTTCGTGACTTGTTCCAGTTGCTGCTCCAGCTGAATTCGTGCGTTCTGTTCGCTTAAAAGCTGCGTTTGCAGCTTCTCGACGTCCTTCAGTTCTTTCCGGAGTATTTCTTGTGTCTCAAGCAGCTCGTCGTGTAGTTTTGCCGTTTCTTCCGTTCCTGCTCGAAGCTCTCTCGCCAGGATCTCGGCCACTGCCACCGCTTCGTCACGTTCTTTCTTCCGTTCTTCCTCTTGCAGACTAAGGTTGTCCAGCGTTTGTGTCAGCTGCTTGACCTCGCGCTTTGCTTCTTCCAATGCTTCGTTACGCCTTTCAAGCAATTGGTTCAAGCGCATCAGCTCGTTCTGGTCTGTAACCTTTTGGGTTTCCATCTCTTCGAGCTTTCTACGAAGCGGCAAGTCATCAACCAGCTCCTCTCTACCTGATGATACCCCTGTAAAACTCGGATTTCCTTGCTCTTTTCGAGGCGAATCCACTTGCCCTTGCCAAGTTGGATACTGCGTGCCATAGTCTTGAGAAAACGCGTCCATTTGGCGTCGAGTTTCCCAAATTTGTTGACGCTGTGCTGCCTGCCATCCTTCATCATACCCCACCGGCTGCGGTTCGCGGTATCGATGAACCTTATGCTGCCTCAATCGTTTCTGTTCGTGAATGAGCTGTCGAAATTGCTCGTCGCTTGGATGATCCCAGCGACTTTCGCCCGACAATTCATTGTAATAATACGGATGCCCACTTTCCGAAGCCGTAACGTGATACCAACCTTCGGGCAAGGGAGCAACGAGAGATTCTCTGACAATCCATCGAAACTCGGCGTCAACAATCGGGTCCAGTCCTAATCGACGTGCATGCTCCTCAATCGCAGCTTGAAACAGTGCAGGGTACATGGTTTCGAGAATCGTCGATTCATCCATGACCTCGACGCCTTCGTACCCCGCTGCACGAGGTGTTAAATGACCTGCTTGCCACGATGCGGTGGCACTTTCATTGGAGCTACTTCGTCTTGTGCTTGGATCGACGTACCCGTTTTCAGGTCGAGATGGAGGAGACCAGGGAATCGAGTTTCCACCATGAAAAGCCACTTCGACTACTGGCACTTGGGGCCTAGAGTAGTGGCGGGAGGTGGTTGCTGGTCGAGGCAAAAGATGGCTTTCTGCCATAAGAGTTCAAAACCGACCGTTTATCGGAGGGACGCATGAAAAAAAAATCAACAATGGGGAAGAATGGACTAGTCACATGATTTCAGAAGCTTTAGTGTTATTTGCATAGGGGATTGGAGGTTAGAGCCACCGAGTGGTACGGATAAAGTCAAGATAGAGCACATAGCAGATGGCGACAACGAGGACGAAGATTGTGGTATACAAGACGATGGTGTTGGTAATGATCCGACGCGTCATGCGTTGCAAAATCCGTCGCGCTTCGGTGGTCATAGCCCCCGTCTCGCGAACCTAAAGACGACAAGGACCAGCAACATGTCAATTTAAAACACACAGGGATCGGAATTGTAGATTGCTTTAGAAAACAAGAGGCCTACCTTTTCGTGCGTTCCTAAGAGACTTTCCCGCTGCTGTGCTAGTGTATCCAAGACTGCAATCCCCACTTGTTCGGTCTCGCTGACGATTCGATGTGTGTCTTCTAGCTTTCTCGATGATCTAAATAATAGAGGGCAATTCAGATGATTGAACAGTCAGAATATTGTGAACAATATTCTATTTCGCTCACTTGGTAAGTCGGTCAGTGTTCTTGATCAAACGCTCGTACTGTGACGCCTACATTCACAAGAACTAAGCAATGGACGCGAACACATTTGAGAAATTGTGATTGAATCGTCACCTGATTTGTTGGGTTTAATGTTGCTTTGCCTTCTCGAGCCATCAGCTGCGCTCGTTCCAAGTCACGGATTAATCCGTTGAGTTCATCACGATATAAATTGATCTACAAAAAAGTACAAGATGAAAAATTCAATAGTTTGGTTCTCTAGATTTAGAGAATACATGTAGCAACTAAGAAGAAGAAAAACCAAAACCGACCTTTGTCTGCATTGCTTTTCTTAAATTTGGCTGTCGCCCTCGCACTTCAACCGTCATAAGCTTGAGCTGTCCATACGAATTTTAGCCTCTAGACAAGGTTTTTCAATCAATGATCCAGATACATACACATCGTTGAGCTTCCACGACGTGTGCTTGAGCAAGCTGGGAAGCCTTTGCAACGGCATTTGCTACATACATACAGAATAGTCACTTATTGATTCTTCTTTTTCTTTAAACGATACGACGACACAATACACACGTGTACCTCCACCACGTAAAATCTCATTAATTGAATTATTAATGGCCATTTTATTGTCCACAAAGTCCGCTTCAAGCGACAGAAATTCCGCCGGAATGTTGGCCGAGGGCGTCGTCATTTTTTTAGCGCAAAAGAGCAACTTTTGATTGGAATCAGACGGATGGAATCAGATATCGTCTGATAAAAATGGGCGCTAACTGTCACAATTGGATACTTAATCGATCAATTTCGCAAATGACAGCATGGGTACTGGAATCCGGGTCGACCAAGGCGGAAGATCAGTTCGTACGTCCTTGACTCATCGTCTCTTCTAAATGATGCATCGACCTGAGTAAAAGCCGTCTTCTTTCCATACCACAGGTCTGGTTTACGCTCTACCTCGTCATCTATTTAGCTTTTTACTTTTTTACCAGTCCATTTGTCGACAATCGCGAGTTACTCAATTCCTGGACACCTTACGTGTACTTTTCCATGGTGCTCTACGCATGGCTCTTTTCTGCCGCGGCATTGCATACCCCTGTGCATGCATTAGGGCTCATGGACTCGACTATTAAGCAACCGGTTCGAAAAAAGCGAGAATGAAGTGCCTAACTTATCCTTTTCTTACTAACAAAACTTGTGCATCTTTTTTTCATCTTTTTCTGGACTCAGATTTCGCTTCTTTTTCCCTTCTTTTCCGCTAGTTTTGTCTTTTTAATCATTTTAGAAGTCCTTGTGGTGCTGGTGCTGTCGCGAATTACCACGCGATTGGGGTTATCCTGGACAGTTGCCCACGTATCGTACGTTTTATTTTTTTGTTTGTTTAAAAATGTTTTTTTTTTCTCGACACCTTTTTTCATGCTTTCTTCTTCTTCTACTTGATTCAGGCTAGAACGATCGTTTATGAATGTTCTTCGTAATAGTGCTGCCATTAGTGTCGCGTGTGTGGCGTTGATTATGCATTGCGACGCGACGTTTGACTGTGCTGCGACGCCAGATGAACCACGGACGTATAATAGCCATGCCTGTGCCCAGCTTTTTTCATTTGTTCAGTCAGAAAATATCGAGACACTCGTTCCAGGAAGGTAAAAATCAATCTCTCGATAGACATACATAGTCTATTGCTTTGCTCACCCTCTTTCGTTTCTGCTGTGTCCCAGTTATGGTGGTGCAATTTTGATCTGGTGTATGGGCATTTTCCTAGCAATTACCAACTTTTTTCTGGAGCGGATGAGTGGCATTCGTGTGATTACATCGTTTGGATGGTTTTCCACTCGATACGACGAGACTGAACAAAGTGCCAATAGCCACGAACGGCTCCCTCCGGAACTGAATTTACCCATGGTGCCATGGTATTCCATGCTCTTGTTCGACACGATCTTTGATCTCCTCATTTCGCTCAAGGTCTTTCTAGGCCGCTTTGATATGCGTACGATGCAACGAGCTTTGCATCCCAATGACGACGACTATTGTTTTACCCATTTGGCCGCGAAAAACGACGTGTGGCTTGACTTTATGGCAGATTGTGGCGATGGATTCAATAGTAGCTATCAAATTGCCCGTCTTTTGGCACAACCCGAGCTCGAAGTGGATTGTCAAGTCCCCGACAGTGGCGAAAACGAGCAGCAAGAGACGAAAATGAAAACCATCAAGCGCGTGTTTCGACGGGGCGATGCGCTGGTGATTGGTGGCGATCTCGCGTATCCGCATCCTGACAGTCAAACGTATGAAACGCGCTTGTTTCGATGCTTTGAGTATGCCATGAAACCCCCCGCTTGTTACCATCCCTCGGCGATTTCGACACAAAAGAAACTCCCGACGGGGTGTACGTCCTTGAAAGACTATGAAGGGCCCAGTGTGTTTGCCATTCCAGGGAATCACGACTGGTTTGATGGGTTGAATACGTTTACACGCTACATTTGTCAACGGGATTGGCTCGGTGGCTGGTTATTGCCGCAGAAAACGAGTTACTTTAGTCTTCAATTGCCTCATGGATGGTGGCTCTTTGGCGTGGATTTAGCATTGGAGAATGATATCGACACGGATCAATTTGGCTTCTTTGAACGCGTGGTGCAGTCACAATTAGGACCACACGATGCCGTGATTATATTGACCCATGAACCCCGATGGCTCTTGAATGTCTACGAGAACAAATCCAATGTCGATGTCAAGCTCTCGTATCTGATTGAACATGTCCTGAAAGGCCGCGTCGCGTTACGTCTTGCAGGGGATATTCACAATTATATGCGCCATTCGTTAGTCGAAGACAAGCACGTGATGCTCAAACGGCCCGTGTCCATGCACTTTGATTCGATCCCGAAAGCGCCGTTGCCTCGTCGCCACTCGTTCTCTTTTCCTGTTCACCATCATTTTCCACACATGCAACAACACGAGACGACGGCAATGCCTGGATCCGGTGAACCGACTGAACGTGCTGCCGAGCATTTGATCATTTCCGGCGGTGGCGGCGCGTTTTTGCATCCTACGCATATGCCAAGTCCACGCTTAGTCTCGAATGGGGGAACGTATGAGCACGCCATGTGCTACCCTCCGACTCATATTTCAAGGTACGTTTTCAATTGTATATTTCTTCCCTATTTCCTGTTGCTAACGCGCAGGAAATGGGTAGACGGTATACTGTGTTGAATGTCTTTGGGTTTCGTCGCCTGAATTGGCGCTTTGATGCGATCGGGGGCGTTGGGGTACGTTGTTTTTCACGTCATTTTTGTAGCAAATGGTGAATCGAGTTTCCTGACGTGTAATGGCAGTATTTTGCTTTAGTTTTTTCCATGTTTCCTCGTTGTTCGATTGGATCCGTCTACGCCGCGACCAGTCGATGGGAAGCAGCGTCGCAATTGGTTCAAGAGCTCGTGCACGTACTTTTGGACATGGTGACGACTTCGACGGTCTCGTTGCTCTGTTGTCTTGGCATGCTTGTTGTCTCGATCGGGTTTGCCGATTGTACGACGTTACCCAAGCGAATGGCCTTGGGTTTGGCGGTCTCGTGTGCTCATTACGTGGCAGCGTTTAGTATCTTGCTCGGATATGAATTTCTCCTCGAAGTTGCTTCAGTTCGTGGTGCACTTGGACGCGAAGGTGAACATACGCTCTATCTTTTCTTCACCAGTACGTTACCCGACTTTTCAGGCCTTCGGCAGTACGATCTCCTCGGTCTCGCGTCACTTTATGGCGATTTTATGCGGCTTTGTATGACCATTTTCGACGGTAACGACATGTGCTTGCTTTTGTTTTCTTTCTGGATGAACTGTATTCACTTGTTCTTTTCTTTTTTCTAAAGTTCCGGAAGTCGTGGCATTGCATCGCAACAAGATTTGTGCCTCGGGGTTCGACAGTCTTGGACGTATGGAGTTATGGACGTATTATCTCAGTGTCTTTCCATACTTTTGGGTCCTCGCGACCCCTGTCGTGAGCTTTGTGTTTGGCACGTACTTGTACTTGTCCCTTAATCTCTTGGGTTGTCATTACAACGAAGCGTTTTCATCCCTACGCATTGCGAGCTACAAGAATTTCCTACGGCTTCATTTCGATCAAGATGGTCGTCTTGAAGTCTTTGCGTTTGGCGTCGACAAGATGCCCCATCGTTGGTGCCGGTACGGTGATGGGATTAATTATTGTTATTGTGGTGGAATTCGTGACAGCAATAATTGAATTGGTCTGGTTATTTTTGATTCGTTATTTAGAGATCCCAAGTGGAGTGGAGGAAGTGGCCCCCGCGCGTCGTTGGAGCGGAACTTGCCATCGTTTAAATGGTCGCGACCGAGTTATTGGAAACCAGTTGTGACGAAAGTGGACAATATGTTGCGACTGGATTTTGAAAATCCGTCCCTCGATACCAAGTTTAATGCCTATGATCGCTCGAATGTGCATCTTATTGATCATGTCGTCATCCGCAAGCCAACGTAAAAAAAAAGAGAAAGTTGCTTAGAAATGGATACATTTTTCTATCCGGTTAAAAAATCCCCTCCCATGCGTATACTAAGGTTTTTCCTGTAAAACCTCATGGTACCAGCAATTCACTTGACTTTTGTATACTCGTTGGTTGGTAGCAGCCCACGCACGTCGTCCGCGTCAATTCCTCTAATCATTAACGAATTGGTGGTCCTTCGACCTCTTCTACAATGGTTAAACGCAAGAAGCATGATAAGGATAAATACTATAACCTTGCGCGGCAACAGGGTTATCGTGCTCGATCAGCGTTTAAGCTCATTCAATTGAATAAAAAGTATGACTTTCTCTCGACGGCGAAAGTGTGTATTGATCTATGTGCTGCACCGGGTGGATGGTGTCAAGTGGCTGCCAAGTACATGCCCGCGTCCAGTATCATTTTGGGTATAGATCTGCTCCCGATTCGCCCGATTCGAGGGGTCAAGACGTTTCAATGTGATATCACTACGGCCCGGTGTCGTCAGATTATCAAGCAAGAAATGCAGAGTTGGCAAGCCGACGTTGTGCTTTGTGATGGTGCGCCAAATGTCGGTGCCGAGTATTCCAAGGACGCGTATGTGCAAAATGAATTGGCTTTGGTTGCGCTTAAGCTCGCGGTGGATGTCATGGGACGTGGGGGCACGTTTGTCTCGAAGGTTTTTCGATCTCAAGATTACAATGCACTGCTCTGGGTGTTTAAACAATTGTTCAAGAAAGTGAGTGCGACGAAACCTCTGTCTTCTCGTAACGAATCGGCCGAGATCTTTGTCGTGTGTGAACAATTTTTGGCTCCTCATTCAATCGATCCCAAGTTGTTTGATCCGAAATACGTTTTTGATCAAGTGGAAGCGCCTGAAAAGAAGATTACTATTTTTCATCCCAAGTTTGGAGAGCGCAAACGTCACCGTGAAGGTATGTCGTCCTATTTTCATGCGTATCCGGCTGCATTATTTAGAGTCTCTAGCGGTCTGTTACCCATCTGTCGCTAGCGCTGTTTGCAGCCAATAGCAATATCAAGGGTCTCCAGTGTCTGCATATGCGGCGTTCTCGTTCTTTCGGGAAAAGAACGTTGCTCTTTGCTTGCAATTTGGAGGCTTGACCTATGACATCTCTATCAAACTGTCTCTAATGTTTGAGGTATACTAACGAGGTCGATGTGTATACAGGTTATGACGAGACATTGGGTATGACCTTGACAAACGAGTGCAGTGTGTCTCAATTCCTGGAAAGTCACGATCCCATTCGACTGTTAACTGATACCACACGGATCAAGTTTTTACCAGGAGATGAGGTGTATCGGGAACATATTAACACCACGGATGAAATCGTCACGTGTTTAAACGATCTCAAGGTTGGTCCTGTGTATATCTTTATCTATTATTTGGTTGGGAATGTCGATGGAGATAGAGAGAGAGGAAATGACGATTCCAAAGCTGAACTCTTTGTCTGAGCCCCACT
The DNA here is from genome assembly GCA_001887855.2 of Sclerospora graminicola. NCBI lineage: Eukaryota > Oomycota > Peronosporomycetes > Peronosporales > Peronosporaceae > Sclerospora > Sclerospora graminicola. Next base: position 29,667 of record MIQA02023855.1, read on the forward strand.
GTTGTTCCGGCGTCCGATTAACTTCGGAAAAACCCACCGGAAGCCAGTGCGTGGTGCTGCTGATACCTGCCTTCGTGCAGTCTGATCCTTCTCCTCCATTCCGATATTTTCTTCTCTCCAAAAGATGATTCAATCTCTTTCCATTTGTAACTGTCGACTGTGTATACTCTTAGGTTCTTGGTAAAGCGGACTTTAAATCGTTGTTGAAATGGCGGATTCGGATGAATAAATACAAAGAAGAGCTTTTGAAAGCTGAAAACCCCGAAGAGACGAGCGAGGCTGACACCACCAAGCCTTCTGAAGTCAAGAAACCCGAACGTGAATTGACCGAACAAGAAAAAGATGCGCTTGTCCGGGAAGAACTGTCCCAATTGCGTGCCAACCTCCTGGCCAAAAAGAAGCGAGAAAAGAAAAAGGTAAATTCTATATCAATGTCTATCTATATGTGGAATGGAGGCACATCCCAGTAGTCCTTGTCATATTTCTACGGTTGACATGTTGCGGATTAACCCTCCCGACTCCCGTTACGTGCCGATATCCTGTCGTCGTTGATCAGTGCGAACGACAGTCGATTTGGACTGGACAGTATACAATATATCATATATAAAATGTATATTGGCGGGAATCCAAAGCCCCTTCCAATGCCATTTGGTCGGTTTGGTCCTTGAACAGACTGGCTATTGAAGCCGCCGAGAAGAAACTGCAACCTTCAGCTGTTGAGGTTTTCCGTACCGTAAAACTCTCAACCGTTCTTGTGTTCAGACATGTCGAAGCTTCGTATCTTTAGGTGTTTCAAGAGCATTTCTTGAGCAAATATCTAACTTTTTCTCGTGTTGAAATGGTTGTAGGAACGAGAACGGAAGCGGAAACTTCGAATTCGTGCAGCTTTGGGCATGAATGCAGAAGGAATTGACGTGACGGAAGCAGAAACGCCCTTCAGCTTGAAAGAGTTGAAGCTCTCGAAGAATAAAGTGGACGAACTAGAGAACGCTGGCGTCGAGTCTTCGGACGACGAGGAGCTTGAGTTTGAATCTGATGAAGGAGATGGTCACACGAGTCCGGAAGATAGTGACGCCGAGTATGACGAAATACTAGAAGCGTCTATGGAAGAAGCGTATGAGCAGTTTTTATCACGTCGTGGCGATGATGCCAAGACGCCGAAAGCTGTGAAACGTACCAAAGTTGCCAAGCGCGCAATTGCCGGGGAAGCGCTGGTTCAAGACAGTGAAATGTTTGATGGGGATATGAAGCAATACGAGAAGATGATTAACCCCGACGAGGTAGGTCGAATCTCTCTCTCTTTATCTTTATCTGTAGTTCCCCCATCCGTGTTATCTGTTCCGGGTTTGCTCAGTACCTTTGCTCAGTTGTCAAACATGGGGAAGAGAAAACTGGATTGCCATCATGTCTGACTGTGACTCTCGATCTTCAACGAGTCGCAGTCCTGTGTGCATCCAACACTCTCATCATCATTCTCTCTCTCTTTGAAAAGTGGTGACCTAAGACAATATTCTTTTGTGTTTGTAGAGCTCGGACGATAGCGACGAGGAAGAGGAAGGGGATTTGACTGTCTCGTTGAAAGTTCCCGAGAAATCCAGTGCCGTCGTGTCTCGATGGTTCTCGGACAACAAGCTCTTTGATGGAATCGAGGACAAAGATGAGTTGACGCTACCAGAGATGCCCAAGACGGATAAAGAGATTCGTCATGCCAAGCGGAAAGCTGCTGCGGAACGGAAAGAACGACGTGCGTTGAAGAAACAGAAGCAAGAGGAGAAAGAGTATGAAGCGGAATTTGGCACGGACTTTGACGTGGCACCTGCAATCAACTCCGACGATGACGTTCTTCCTGATGAAGATGATGAAGAAGGCACTGTTTCGGCGGCGAAGAAGGCGTTGATTCGATCTGGAATGGGCGCTGTCTTGAACAACGATCGAAATAAGGAAGAAAAGATCGAAGTGGTAGCTGCCGGGGACGAGCCAAGCGAGAATGTGTTACCAGTTATGGATGAACGCAAGTACGATTCAGATCATGAAGAGTATGATTTGGAAGATCGGGCCAAGACCCTTGCGCTTGCGAGTATGATGGTGCAGAAATCCAAAGCAAAAGACTTGATTGACGCGAGCTACAATCGATACGCGTGGAACGACTCGGAAGCTTTGCCAGATTGGTTTCTTGACGATGAAGAGAAACATTATCGACCCCAACTGCCGATTCCCAAGAACGTGTTGGCTCAAATGAAGGAACGATTCCTGGAAATGGCCACCAAACCTGTTAAAAAGGTTGCGGAAGCTCGTGGACGGAAACAGCGCATGCTCTTGAAGAAAGTCAAAGCGCTAAGAAGAAGGCCACGGACATTGCAAACATGCCCGACATGTCGACCCGCGAGAAGCTCAAAGCGATTGAACGAACCATGAAAGGCGCGCATCTCAAGAAAGAGAGTAAAGTCTATGTAGTCTCGACACGGGGTGGCCGAACGAAAACGGCAGGGGGCAAGAAAGCTGGAAAAGGGAAAATCAAGCTCGTAGATCCGCGAATGAAGAGCGATAAACGGAATGCCGAGATCCGTGCAAAGCGTGGCAAGAAGAAGAAGAGATAAATTCCCCGTCTGGTGGTGTTGGATCCATTGTGCTCGGATTGCTGTGGTTAAGTAGAAGATGGCCACTACTTTCTTTAATTTATCGTCAGAATTAAAAGGCAGAATATGATGTATTATCTATCGAATTTAAGTTGTTCGCTAGTCCCAAATCTGCTGTTTACGAGTGTATGAAAATAATCTTATTGAGGGTTACCGAAATGCGAAATCAGGGTACGCCGATGGTTACGCAAGCACCATCATTGAATCTGCCAAGTATGGCGGATTGCATAGAGATATAAACTACTAATGTTTCTACGGAGGTATTGGTACTCACTCCATTTGGATGACTACCGACATAGCTTAATGTCTTCCATAAAACTAAAATATAAAAAAAATCCTTTTGCCTGCCTCCTAGCAAGTTCGTTCTCTACCGTCATGGAATCGTGCAATGTGCAATATTTAGTGGCCATGTATAAGGCCACAACTGTGGACGTGGATCCTAAAATACATACTGACAATACTTATATGCTTGCGATAAAGAAAGTCGCTTCTTTATCGCAAGCATATAAGTATTGTCAGCAGCAATGTAGCTTTCTAACATTCTAGACTCGTGCGCTTATTCTTAAACATCCAGCGTAAACTTTACTTTTCGATCTGGTCCAATATTCATATCGTTTAAGCCCTTCCCACCGCTGGATCCTTTCCGCATTGTCGGCGTATCGTACACAGACGAAGTAAGAGGCTCCAAGAACTCGTCTTCACTGTCACTTCTGACACTCCTCCACTGGTGGCCGATAGATTTTTCTTCACTGCAGGAGCCATTGTCTCTGTAGGGCCACAAATAAGCGAAGTCGGAAGAGGAATTCGGTCCAAGGCTAATCGCCCACCACGGCCAATACGCCCGCGGCCATCGATACTTGGGTGGCTGCTTGAAGATCGCTGCCATCAAACCGAGGAGGTGACAGAGGGTAGGATGGGTACACTGGGCTAGACAATCCGACCGTGTCAGTTGTATCCTCCATCACAAAATTCGTCGATGTCTCGTATTCCATACACGTCGGTGCGATCTGCGGGACTTCGACAACAGCATCAGCATTCTTGTAATTAATCACCTGTTCCTGAATCACCGCTGGCCAAAAAGCCACATTCTCCGTCACGATGGTTCTTCTTCTTCTTATGACGTTCACGCTCTCTATCTATAGGGATAATTGGCTTACGTATCGTAGCATTCGGTCCACGATTTGTAAACTCATGTTCCGCTTGTCGTCCAATTTCGTCTAAAAAAACAAGCTGCAATCTTTTCGCTCTTTCTCGACGCCGCACTAGATCCAAAAGGCTTCGTACGCGGTCAAAGTCTACACGTAACTGTTGAAGCTTGCGGATTCATTCCAAGTCGTTTGCGATGTTTTACGGAGTTTAGGACGTTCGTTTTCTCGTGGTCGAAACACTGAATGGGGATTGGTATCATTCAGTGGCGTCTGGGGCCAGAATCGACGCAGCAGAGGACGGCGTAACTTTTGGCGTTTAGTTGCCCAGTACGCATACACGTCACATGTGACGCGAGCAGGTTAAGTTTCTTGGCAAAAACGTCTTCAGCCTCTGCTAATGTCATAACATTTGGATTCAATAGCGCAGAAGCTTTCTCTAGAGCGTCCAGCATTTGACCGAAGCGTTCCTGTGACAGTTGATAGCGTGGATCTCCGTCTACGCCGTACTTGGGGTGGCGCCGAAACCATCTCATATATCTTCCAAGTCCAGATCTACTTCAACGTCTTGTGACTCAAGACTTGGAGCTTCAGATCCGGGAGAGTCCTCATCTTTTGGCAAACCTTGGAATCTCACGTACGAGGTGGGTACTTCAAAGTCTGCCGAGACGGAGGCGTCATAAGATGGAACTGACGGGATCTTTTCCTTAGTCTTCATTGCCGACCTTTCCTTCTTCACACAGCAAACTTCTAAATACCGGTGATATTGAACTTTCCAATCTGCACGCTTACTTACACCAGCGGACAGCATGGGGACGGCTTAATAACTGCACTTTCTAACAAGTCTGCTTCACGATTTTTCTGTACAAGCTCGTGACTGTCCAGAACTGCAGTGGACAGATTTTTTCCATTTTTTTCTGCTTAAAAATCGCAAGTACCAGTGATTACAAACCTATACACGCAAACAGTATAAATGTGAACAATACGATACCGGGTAGGAGAGCGGCACATTGAGTAGGCACGAAAGTTAGATAAACTGATTTTTCCATTCTGCAACAATTGGTGCTGCTACTAATATCACCCACCTGGTGGTCATTAAAAGGATTTCAGCTTACCCTCAGCACCAGCACGCGTGGATATTATAAGTAATGAACTGGCCGAGCTAAGCTGCTAACAATATAGGCAAATCATGGCTCTGTCAACTAATAAGAGACAAACAATTTCCTTCGTACATGAGCAATACCTGGATGTACTCTATGCGTTTGGCGCCATGTTGTTGATGTGAAAAAATTTTTTTCGAGCAGGTAGGTCTATCATGCGTATACAGTAACTGTATATTGGGTGAGTCTATGGGTAATATAAAGAGGCGACCAAAGCAAAAAATGCATTCAAACTGCATCGCTATTCTGCTTTGGAAGCTTGTTGTCGCTGAATGCCAGTCACAAAACCGGCATTCGGCGTCGCAATCTGCCATCCCCCGATTTGGAAGGCACCTAAATTGTTAGAAATTTCGGTCCAAGCACAAAAATAACGTTTAAAGTATTTTGGTTCTTTACACTAAAGGAAAGTGGTACAAAACTGGTACACGGTGGTTACGGTTTTGAACACCAAATTTCTATTTTTTGCATGTGAGCTTTAGAAATAGAAACACACAAAGTGGAAGTTGAAGTCGCATGAGTTTCCTGGGATGGCGGGTTGGTTATGCAAGTCAGGAATAGGATTAAGAGCAGTAGAAGGTATCGAATAGGTTGGCGATAAACACTTCTCAATATACATTGCATTGATTAAATCAACCTTGCAATATTTCTTCAAATATCAACATCGAGCTAAATTCACCTACTGGCCTACGTTTCGACTGTCTACTATGAAAAAGGAATTTCAACAGGTTATGAGCCCAAAGGGTCAAGATGATAATTTCGGTGAAGATTATGAAGAGGAGAAGCCTACCACGATGGGAGATCAAGGTGCCCGACTGGTAGACATGCTGAAAGGCGTAATTGACAGACTTGACCGACTCGAATCGAGTCGGAGACAACCTGACATGGATAGTTTTGGTTTCAACAATTCCATGCGATTGGGAACGAAGATGCGAATGGCATCTTTAGATGGTACACCCGAAAAGAAACCTGACTTGGCGGATCATTTTCAAGATCATGCAGCCGGTTTTGGAGGATTAAACTACCAAAATCTGCATCAACCAAAACCGGAACCGAACTTGCATCAGCAACCAAACCTGCACCCTCAGCCAAACATTCACCCGCAAACGAACATGCACCCGCAACCGAACATGCAACCAAATTTGCACCCGCAACCGAATCTACAACCGATCTTTAGAACCCCGTCAGCACGCAAATGCAAGTTATCGATTCGAACCTTTGACGGCAAAGAGGTATACAGGGGTCTTGGTGCCGGTTTCAAGCAATGGGGCACAAGATTTATACGTCAAGTTGCCATTGCCGAATCTGCATGCGGATATCGATGGGGCGAAGATTTCAAGGTGGACCTACTCAGCCATTACCTAAGCGGTATGGCTGAAAGTTATTACAATCGTCAAGTCGATTCATGGTGGAACGAATCACAAAGTTTGGTTCACGTTATGAATCGAATGTTATCGGCATTCCATACAACCATAACACCGGCTCAGTCGATGAAACTGTTTACAGCAAGAAAACATCCGAAAAGGACATGGAATGAACATTACCTGTATCTTGTGGCGATTACGGAAGCTGTTGGTGGAAGTGAGCCGCTGGTGCTCGAAAACATAGTTCATTATGCATCCAGTTAATTAAAAACAATCCTACTATCGAGATACAACCACTCAAGGCAAGACTATCTTCGTCAAGCAGAAGAGCTATGCCAATTTGCTCAAGCAATTGAAAACGACGGACAGCAAGGAAAAAGTCGCCAAAGTGAAACTATCAACTACGTCGAACAAAAACCCAAAACCAAAAAATGCAAGAATTGCAAGAAGTTAGGGCACACCGAAGACAAGTGTCGAAGTAAAGTTTGGACTTCACGCTAAGCATCGTCGAAAACAAAGACAGCAATGATACAAGGTGGATCCTGGATAGTGGAGCAAGCATGCACTTGGTGAACGATATTTCGTATCTACAAGATGTCGAAGATGTTCAAGGAACGTGCTACCAAGCGGATGGTATGAAGTTGAGCGCTACCAAAAAGGGGTGGGTGAAAATTACCACTTACCTTGATGACAAACAAAATGTCATTCGACTTGAAAATGTCTACTACGTTGAAAATTTGGCAAAAAACATTCTTTCGTACGGACTCCTGGAAGACAAAGGATGTCACCTCGATTATAAAAATGGAAAACGAGTGATGGTCCACCGAAAGTCTGGAAAAGGAATATTTTCCGTCGAAACGACAAACCGAGTACTCACGGTGGATGTAAAAGTGGAAAGGTTACGAATTTTCAATGGAGACCAAGTAATGGCGATTCTGCAAGATAAAGAAAACAATCAAGAGCGAATCGTTCAAGAAGGCACGCTTATGCACTTCCACGCTCGCCTAGGGCACCTAAGTTTTGACGCAATCGAAAACATGGCGAAGGACGAAAGTTTCGGAATAAAGCTTACCGATACAAAAAGAATGACGTGCCTAACCTGCGCCCAAGGTAAGCAGACGAAAAACCCAAAATCCAAGCAAGACAGTGGTTTGAATGCGCCAACGGACCGCATTGGAGGTGTTATTTGCTCTGACTTGAAAGGGCCGATAACACCAAAAGACAGATTCGGAAATCGGTACCTAATCAACTTCATCGACTTCAAATCTAACTATGTACGAGTATTTTTGGCGAAAACCAAAGACGCGGCGGCAAAATTTTTCGAACATTTCCTGGCGTTTTTCGAGCGTCAGTTCAACTGCAAGGTACACCTACTCAGGACGGATGGAGGACTGGAATATAAGAACTTGGATCTGTTTTGCAAGCAAACCGGTGTTACGAGACAGATCAGCGAAGCAAACAACCAGTGGAGCAATGGAAAAGCTGAACGAATGCACAGAACGATAATGAACATGGCAAGATGTATGGTTTTTTCATGTGGCTTAAATCTTTCGTTTTGGGGCGACGCGGTTCAATACGCCGCGTACATCATTAATAGGAGTCCAACGAAAGCAAACTCAAGAAACATGACGCCCTATGAAGTTCTGACCGGAAAGAAACCAAACCTTGGCGAAATCGTGGCATTTGGATCACCCTGCACCGTTTACAGAAATCCCGGAAAAAATTCGCTCGCTCATCGAGCTCAAATCGGGATAATCGTCGGCAAAAGCGAAGAAGTCAAGGGGTACAAAGTATACCTAAAGGACGAGCGAAAGGTGGTTGCAACGCAACACATCAAGAACATAGACACCTTAAACGAAGAGCAGAACAAACAAGTACGACGTGACCTGGAAGCAGAAGGAGTGGAAAATCAGAAAGTTGCGACCAAAAATGCAAAAAACAAAAGCGATAAGCAGAAGAAAAAGGTGTGGCAACGAGAACGACATCAAACGAGAGGACACACGAAAGCTAATGCACAGAAGGAGAGAGTGTCAAGCGAAAATGTCGTCGGTGAGAACGCGGACCAAGAAAACGCGATTCAAGAAAATGATGAAACAATCGAAACAGTAAATTTCATTTCCGAAGTGGACCCAAAAAGTTTTGGCCAAGCAATGAAGAGCGGAAACAAATGAAGGCGATAAATGAAGAATTAACAGCGCTCGAACGCAATCAAGTGTGGACGATCGAAAGAAAACCAAAGGATTGCCGTCCGCTACACACCAAATGGGTATTCAAGACGAAAACTGATGAAAATGGAGATATCGAGCGGTATAAAGCAAGGCTTGTGGCTTGTGGAAACGAACAGAGGCTTGGGATCGACTACAACTTAACTTTCGCAGCAGTAATGGAGCTCGGACGGTGAAATTAATTCTCGCATTGTCAAAACCTTGGGGTGTCTGTGCGAAACACGGAGATATCCCAAACGCTTATGTGAAGGCACTGGAAACGGAGCATGAAATTTACCTGCACATTCCACAAGGCATGAATTTGAAGAGCAAATGTGAAGAACTCAACAAAGAAGAAATGGTGTTGAAATTACGAAAGACTCTTTACGGATTAAAACAAGCAGGTCGACTGTGGAATCAACTTTTACATGGAAAATTGCTAAAATCAGGTTTCAAACAGAGTATTACGGACATGTGTTTGTATTTCAAGACGATTAACGATGCTACCACTATCGTAGGAGTCTACGTCGATGATCTTCTAGTGACTGGAACACAGGAGGAGCTCGTGGACGAATTTTTCGACGACTTGAAAGTACTCGAAATTAAAAACTTAGGAAAACTTTCAAAATTCCTAGGAATGAGAATCACGTACGATCAAAACAATGGATACACGTTAGATCAAGAAGTAATGATCGGAAACATGCTTCGAGAGTACAACCTAGAAGACGCAAACCCAGCAAAGACGCCGATCAACAACGAGTACGAAGACCTGAACCTGAAAAATCAAGACCTTTTGGAAAAAACAACAAAAGGTGAGATGCCTACAGTAAAAAGTTTTCAATCTTTGGTCGGCGCCTTACTCTGGATATCCCGATGCACGCGACCTGACATATCTTTCGCAGTGCACAAGGCTACTCGAAGGGCACACGCACCAACAATGATTGACTGGAACTTGGCAAAGCGAGTTCTCAGGTATCTAAAAGGAACAAAACATTTGATGTTGCACATGGGATATGGAGCAGACAAAAATGAAGCCACGCACCACATCGAAGGATACAGCGACGCTGACTACGCCGGCTCGAAAGACGATAGAAAATCCACAACCGGAGGCATAATCAAGCTAAATAACATGATAATCAGCTGGTTGTGCAAGAAGCAAGGCGGTGTCTCTTTGTCAACCATGGAAGCCGAGTACTACGCAGCTTCAAAAGTGGAAGTAGAAATGCTTGGGTGTCGTGAAATCTTACAAGAAATTGGGACACAAGTCAAACAACCAATGTTAATCCACATGGACAATCAAGCAGCAATCAAAGTGATGAATGAAAATGATGGATTTTCGAAGTTGAAGCACATTGACATCAGATTGAAGTTCATGATGTCGAAAATGAGAAATAATGAAATAAAGGCACAATATTGCGCTACAGACGTCATGGTGGCTGACATACTCACCAAAGCCTTACCTTACCCGAAGCTCGCAAAATTACGAATTGGAATCGGACTGATGTAAAATTCACACTGAGAAGGAGTGTTAGAAATTTCGGTCAAAGCACAAAAATAACGTTTAAGGTATTTCGGTACTTTACACTAAAGGAAAGTGGTACAAAACTGGTACACGGCGGTTACGGTTTTGAACACCAAATTTCTATTTTTTGCATTGTGAACTTTAGAAATAGAAACACACAAAGTCGAAGTTGAAGTCGCATGGGTTTCCTGGGACGGCGGGGTAGTTATGCAAGTCAGCAATAGGATTAAGAGCAGTAGAAGGTATCGAATAGGTTGGCGATAAACACTTCTCAATATACATTGCATTGATTAAATCAACCTTGCATTATATCTTCAAATATCAACATCAAGCTAAATTCACCTATCGGCCTACGTTTCGACTGTCTACTATGAACAACGATTTTCAACATAAATAAATATGTTATCAGTTACATGGCGTATTTATTAAATAAGGTTCACAAAAATAAATAAGCCTCTTAATCTGACAGATTTACTATTCTTTAAAGCCAAACTGGATGAATCTCACAATACCATGAAGCTCTCATTTCTCATCTTGTTACGAAACCCGCTGATCACTCCATTCCCAGACTTCATGTTTCATTATTATTGGCTTGGAGCTGTGAGTTTCAGTGGAGAAACCAAGACGTTCACTTGCTTCTCGATGTAGAAAATAATAAGAAAGGTGCTGCGTTTGTTTCTCTTGATGATGACGCAGTCGTAACGAAACTTCATTGCTGCCTTCATGTTTTTTTCCTTGTTGCTGCGTCACTTCCTTTGTTTTATAACGCTGGAAAACAAGTTTACTGATCTTGTTAAAAGTGCACACGGGACATGGAGTTTCGCTCGCTCCACGCTTGAATTCACGTGCAAACGCCTTTTTGGTCGCATACAATGCCATCGGAAGACCGTTCATGCGCTTTTCAAATTCGGGAACCACCTCTTCGTCAAACACCCGCTTTGGAAATAAATGGCCACATGTAAATGCCTTTACATGCGTCTCCAGTGGGTCAGCTTTCCCAAGTGTTTGAGCTGAATGTGGAGCAATAAAGACCCTGCCATGGGATAAATCATTCTCCACTATGTTCTTTTCATTCAGGTCCAGCAGTTTCTGCAGTGGCAATTGAAGCCGTAGGTCCGAGTCTGGATTTGCAGGCTCGTTTTCCATAAAGGAGACACAGATTTGAAAGAGAAAATGGCCCGAAAAGGCTAGAGATTGACACTTGGAGACCCATTCTTTGTCTCGATCATCAAACTTTTGACTTGTTTGATACGATGTCGAATACGTTTGACCACGTGGATCCGGTTGAAGGATGGAATGGACAATCTCGGAGAAGAAAATCTGCGCTAATAACGACGATACGTGTGTGAAAACGTCGGAATCTAGGAGAAATTCCTCAAGCACTGCCCGATCCAGTCCATAATCAAACCATTTCACGAGAATCCGCGCCAGAATCGCGGCACGAACCTGCTCCGAGATGAGTTTCGAGCAATGACTCTGCACAACAAGCGACGTCAATAAATCCAAGAGTTCTTTGCGCATTTGTTGGCAGGATTCGACATCAGTCTGTGTCGTTTTCGGTGACGGGAAAGCTGATAATGCACTGTGAGCGTTCTGCGAATGCAGTCGACATTCTAATGCTTCGACTAGTTCTCCGTGGGCTTCATAGATACACGCCGCAGCAGTCCAATTCCCGTAATCCACACAACGTGCCACCATAATAGGGGGACGATACTGCGTCGCCCAGTCTTTCAGGAGCTTTTCCAGCTGAGCTTGTGAATACGTAGACCTATTTTCCTCTTCTACAACGTCTTTTTTGCCTGTGTCTCCATCATGATCCCAATTCAATCGAAGCAGCAGCGTGAGATAAAGCTCCACTTGTTCTTCACGAGATGCTGGAATAAACTCCGACGTTGAAACATCAGACTGCAACGCAAGCTTTGCTTCTGATTCTTCTACACTCGCAGGAAACGTGTTTTCCTGCGTTGGATCAATCTTTGTCGCGATTTGGTGGCAAAGATCGGGAGAAATCGCTTGTAAATTCCGATCGAGCCAGTCACGCTGCTGAAGAAGAGCGGGTGGATACTCTACTAACACTTGTGCTTGCGTTTCGACCGGGAAAGATCGTAGAATCAAGCGACTTGATGGACACGTGAGCGCTGCGGCGTGGCCAGAAGTTAGGAGAGAATGCACTAACTGGTCCGATACCGAAGAAGCCAAGCCTTGTTGAACAATCTTTTCGAGAACTTGTGGCACTTGGTCACGTTCCGTTGCGATGAGAATCGCTTTATCCACGTGATGTTGAGAGAGACAGAGATCGACCATGTCTTCCGTCACGTAATCGCGATTTGTCGTTAAAAACGCAATCAGCCACGCTTCC
>MIQA02023856.1:0-73686 GCA_001887855.2 Sclerospora graminicola
TAGCAACGGATATCCTCGCGTTTGGCTTTGCAGGTGAAAGTGACGGCTGGACACGGCCCGGGTGGCGCCTCATGTTTGGCTTTACCGGAATACTAGGAGCATTGCAGATCTTGTTGCATGCGTTGCTCATTGAGAGTCCACGATGGCTGCTCGACAAATGCAAGCCAGAGGAAGCGAAAACGGCGCTGCAACATGTGCGTCAGACGGAAGACGTGATTGAAGAATTGGACAACATTGCCGCTGCGACAACGAGCGAGTCAGGGGATGTGCTAAGTATTGGCAACGTGCTGTGTGATCCGTCGATTCGCTTGTCGCTGCTTGTTGCCGTGGTCTTGCAGCTGGGGCAGCAATTGAGTGGTATCAACGCTGTAATGTTCTATGCAAGCTCTTTTTTCCAAAGTGCGGGGCTGGCCAATCCGCTCGTAGGCATTACGTTGGTGTATATCGTCAATGTTCTAGCAACTATTGTCGCTCTCATGCTAATGGACTCTGCTGGTCGTCGTCCACTCTTGCTCTGGTCAATCATTGGTATGCTCGTATCCTGCGGCATTCTGACAGCGGGGCTGATGGAATTGGTGCCGTTTGACAGTATTTTCAGTGTGGGTGGGGTCACGAGCTTCGTGTGCTTCTTTGAGATTGGTCTTGGTCCGATTCCATGGTTGATTGCTGCAGAGATGTTTCCTCCCAACTCTCGTACGTCGGCTACCTCAATCGCCACGATGGTCAATTGGTTCGGTCTCTTTATCATCGGCATTGTATTCCCCACGATGCAGGAAGTTTTAGGCAACTTCATCTTCCTTCCCTTTGCCCTGTTTCTCGCCCTCACACTGGGATTCTCACTCAAATTTGTACCCGAGACGAACGGCAAGACGCTAGATGAAATCCAAGCAGAAATCAACGCCACTAGCTGAAGCAAAATCCACACAAGCCTTGTTGGTATATTTCGTAGCACGACTTCTAAGCGAGCATAACGAGCATCTCTTAACGATCGCATGCTTTGCGTTCCAACTTTGTCTTTAATTAATCGCCAGTAATCATTTCCAGACTCGCGAGCATCCCAGCGTCCGAGTGGCCAAGAACATGACAATGTGCCAGTACCGTTCCCGTATAATCTTCGGGACGAAATCGAATTGTCACGTTTCCTGGTGTAGGGATGGCAATGACGTCCCGCCAATCGCCAATTTCGTAGTCAAGGCCATGACCGTGACTCATATCAACAATCTGAAACGCATTCGTATGCAAATGGAACGGATGGTTTTTCAACGTGACCAGGCCGTTTTCCTCTCTCGAGTTGATAATGATCCACTCCTGCACTTGACCAAGAGGCATCGTGCGGATGCTCGTGCTGTCAAAAGGCGCATGGTTAACGTAGTACGACGCGTAGTAGAAGTCATCCTTCCTGACAGGATCCCCCATTGTGAACTCGAAAGGGAAAGGGACCGGATCCATGAGAGCACGATCATTGGCTGATAATTCGAGCAAGCTCTTGGAGGGGCCATAAAGTTCTGGAGGTGGGGGAAGGGCCACGATGAGAGGCTCCTTCAGCGATTCGCCTTGAACATGGATGAACGCTAACACTCCCGAGTAGAGATCCGAGTGCTTTCCTATAAAATCATGGAGGTTTTCAGCATTCACGGACTGAAGCGGACGTAGCATTTCGAGCCCATTGTCAGCGCGACTTGGCTCGCAGTTTAGAATCAGATCCGCTCGTGCTCCAGGCGACAGAATCACAGTTTCCATCACGCGAGGCTTTCGTAGATAAAGGCCGTCGTTCGACGCTAGCGTGATGACACAACCTGGCACTTGCAACTCCAACGTCGCACTCCCACCAGCATTTAACATACGCAGAAGCACATTTTCATGGGGATGGACTTGGATCTTGGGCAGATATTGTCCATTCACAGCGAAATATTGCGCAATATGTGGCAGCAGCGACGCCTTTTGGTCGGACGGATTTACTTGTTCAAGCAATTCCTTGGCGAGTTTGGCATTCCTGATCGGCCGCTCTTTCTTTTGGACACTCGGATAAAGCTTTCGCACGAGCGCTTCAAGCTTGGTTTTACCCGTATACATGAGCTGCATGTCCAAGGTACTTCGCGATGCTTTAGCTGCTTCTACTAAAGACGTCATCAAGCCACCTGTAAACTTAAATTCCTGTATTACCATCACATGCTTTTGTTTGATGGCTGCAAATTGTTCCGGTACCGTCTCCGGATCATCTTCCACAACAATAGGCCCGACCATGCCTCCCCCCATCTGTAAGAACACGGAGCCATGAAAGTGCGGATGATAATGAAAGAGTCCCCTTGGATGATTCAATGGCACATGCAGCTGCGTCGTAGCACTCGAGCCGGGAGCAACGACACGAGACACATTGTCTTGGATCCCTTTTGGATCCACGTGCATGCCGTGAAAATGCAGATTTGTGGTATTGGGGTCGTGCATCGTATTGATTGTCCAGTTTCCAGGGACATTGGGGCCTAACTTATTCACGAGATGAAGATTCAGCACGTCTCCTGGCTTCAACACGAACAAAGGACCGGGGATCGAGCTCTCATACGCACGAGTGGTAAATGCGATTGGACCATTCTCTACTCGCTTTTCAACCACTGAGAGACTCGTATTAAGCTCTCCATTGACCGACACGCGCGTTTCCAGGGGCTTTAAGCTCGGTAGTTGCTCGAGCACTTGGGTCAGCAATTCTAGACGTAGAGACAGCTTTTCTGTCGCCTCAGAGGACGGTGTACGTAAATGCTGGCGCTGTTCTTGAAATACGAGCAACAATACGACAATACTGACGCCCACGACAAAAAAGGAAACCAACTTGCGACGTGTCGTGGGCACTTGACCCACCCCGTGACGTAACAAAGCGTCACGATCGTTGGATCTTTCGTCCCCTCCATCTGCCAAGCTCTTGGTCTCACAAAACATACTAGTGTTGTATTGCCGACTGCTTGATGAACGAGGCACGGCCGTGCGTTTGCGGCTGCTGTCACTCGGCGTCGTCGAGGTAGCCATCGAAATGGTGCGATACCGGTATGCAACCGGTGATAATGACAAAAAGCCATTGCTTTAAATACATGTATCAAAAAGAACATTATTCTCATTATACTATAAGCATCTATCTGCATCTTCGTTCTCAAGAGAAAAACGACTCGCCAGTCTGCTCCGATAAGAATCGCTTCACAAGTGCTGGGATCAAGTGGTAGCCTCGTAACGCCCTGGGACACACCGTGTAACCCTCGCGTGCGACATAGAGCAGCTCATTGATGAAAGTACTAAGAATGGGCTTCCGCTCTTCCGTCGATGTTGTAAACTTGACCTTGAGACTAGGCTTGCATGACGTGCCACGAAAAAATTCTAGCAGACCAGCGCAGTATGTGCACGCTTTACACCTTGGGTGATGCTTTCGAGCAATGTGCGCCACATTGGAGCGTAGCCTTGCAAAACTCGAGTAGCGTTGCTCAATCTGGTAGTCAGGTGCTCTGTCCTCCGGTTCGTGTTCCGCCAGAGGCTTGCGTGGAGAAAATTGCTGTCCTGCTACCATTTTACACCGCGTTGATGGCAATCCCTTTTGCTGTCGGTAGCGGTACACGTCCAGCACAAAGTAAATGACACCTTCCTCACGTTCCACGACCTCACGGATAGCGACAAACTCGATGCGCAAGAGGAATAAGCGAATTTCCGTCGCTCGAGAAAGTTGTTGCGGGTGCATCATAACGGGCGCCAGCGCCAGTTTCCGCAGCATGAGAATCTCCGTGGCCAATCGATTAATCGATTCCTCTGTCCTTGTTTGCTTGTGTTCTCTACTGTTGTTATTATTGATAAGGCTTGTCTCGGCTTGATGTGGAAAGGTGTCAAATATTGTCGTTGATCGCATCGAAGTTACGCGGTTGTCCGCAACTTTCGTCATCACAAATTGCTTTTTTGACGCTAATGGTGAAGTGAAATGCGAAACAGTGAGCGTAATCATGTCACATCAGTCTGGAACTAATTATCAATAGTTGCTAGGGGTTGCTTTATTTATACAATTGTGAAATTAGCTAACGTTAAATGTTTGGCTGCACCCACAACAGTGACCAGATTTTATAAACATATCCATTTTTAAAAGGAACAAAGAGTAAGGAAGCGAACGCCACTGTTGTGTTAAGCGACACTAATGGATGCAACAAAACATCTGCTTACAGACCTGGAGCAATGTATGCAATTTGGTGCGCTTATCATAATGTTTGAAGTTAACGTTCAATGGCCGGGATGAGACGTTGGAATTTGTGATGCTGGAGTAAATGTCTTGTCTCAGTACGTTTGCCTTTTATAAGAGCTACCTCTCTTATCTAATAAAAAAGTGGTACACTTTTGAGGATTGAACCAAAAAAACCTGTAATGTTTATAAGTTACTTACAGACATACTGAAGGAAATGCTAGTAAATACAATTCCTTTTGCCTACTTCCAAGCAAGTTCTTTATCTACCTTTACGCGAATCGTGCTATCACATCAACAGATTATGAGCCCAAGCTCCACCTCATCCGACTTTCCTCGCCTGACCGGCCCCGACAACTTTGACGTATTGAAAACCCACACCCATGCATACCTCGACGGAAAGAACCTGCTCAGCTTCATCGAAGACCCTGAGTACGGACTCAACCCATTCGTTGACGACGATGGCATAGACATGGTTTCGGTCACCGACGACGATCCATATTCGGATTCTGAGTACGGCGATGAAAATGATTCGAGGAAAGAAGACGGAGAAGAGAATCAAGAACCCGATAACGACGACGAAGATTACGTGGCATGAACCGACGTCCGCCAAGTGGCGATCAAGGATCCGGCAGTCCAACGTGGAAAAAACGAACCCTACAACCCCTGCTTCTGCTCGCGTCGAGTCTTTGGGAACTCTGAACGTGAAGTTCGCCAAAGCAAAACCAAAACAGCAAAGGCGCGATCGATCTCGTCAGACACGTCGCCTGAATGCTCAAGTCAAGTCGTTGTATGAAGCCACTTGACGACAAGTACATTCGGATCGTCAAGGGCTTCTACGAGGCCTACGACATATGTGTGACCGCTATGAGGGCACCAAGGTAAACGGCGATCCCTACGGTATCATGAGCTACCTCCACAAAATGCTCGTTACCAGGAAGGTGACGACATGACGGAGTTCATCCTCAAGTGTCAAGAGTGGACTGAATACTGTACTGAACAACAGTTTGACGACAACGTCTTCTCTGCGCTCCTCTTCAAAGAGATTCCTGCATGGTGGGAGAGTGTGATGCACATTTGTGAGATTTTTCCTCCCAGAGAGATGAAGTGCAACATGAAATCACATGTGACCAAGAAGCTTGCGCAAGAGCGATTTGCGCTGTTTCGTGGTACTCCCGAAAGCAAAGAGACCCAGAATGGACGTGCTATCGTGTCTGCTGCATCTGTCTCGAATGCTCAAGTCCTTGCGGGTGTAAGCACCGGCGGTCAGCGCATGTTGACAATCCAACCATACAACGGATACGTGCCGAGTGTTGGTGAAGGACATGTCGATGGGTAAGGTAAAACCAAATACGGAAATCCCACCCAACTCTATGGGACCGGGTCGTCCGAGCAACTCTCGCAACATGCCACACAATCAAGGAAACCGTCAACATCCGTATGCATGCGGTTTCAACCGTAATGACAATAGAGGACGACATGGCAATACCTAATGCGAGGGTGGTCATGGCAACCGTAACGGTGGACGGGGAATGTCCAAGGCAACCCCGGCTACGACTCTGGAGTGCTTTCAATCATGGCAATGCGAATACTGGCAACAATGGGTACCATCAGTTCCGTCGCAGCAACGCCACATTGCTATCACTGCTGCCACAGTGTCGACATTCGGTTCGAAAGCTACGATAAATTCCACGGATGTTGATGCGGTCTGGACTATCGACTCTGGTTGTACGCGTCACGTAACGTAAAACCAAGCGTGGTTCACGACACCAACACCTCATACAGGCTGGGAGGGGCAAACCAAATCCTGATCCTTGTGATTTGGGATGTCTCTCTCAATGTCATCAATTCCGAGGGACGACTTTAGACGTTCAAGCTGCGCAACATCCTCTTCGCGATCAAGCTCAAGTTCAATTTTTTTTGGGGGCCTGCGGCTGTGAAAGAATATTTTTGCTTCTCGTTTAATCGCATGCAATGCTTGATTAATACGAGTCAACATTTTATTACTTATGAATATATGCGTTTCGCAGTCACATTTATTATAACTATATGAGTGCTACAAAGACTTTCGCCACAAGATGCTTAACGTTTTGCTCTGACGTTCACACCGTCGAATACACGTCCATCAATTATGAACCTGAAACTAAAAACTCTTCAAGATGACAATGCGAAAAAGTATGAAAGGCTTGGTCGGGCGTTGTGGGACAAATGCGGAACCCGAACATAATTTACGATGACATATCCACCTGAACAGAAAGATGTAGCTGAACGAAGAATGCGTACCTATATGAAACTCGTTCGTGCTACCCTATTCGACGGAAATCTGCCTCGTGAGTTATGGGCTGATTGCGCTCGCCACATTACCGACCTGGTGAACATGGCCCCTAGCTCGATTACAAAAAACAAAACGCCACAGGAGCTTTGGTATGACAAGAACCTTCCGTCATAACCCTTAAAACACCACAGGAGCTTTGGTATGACAAGAAACAAAACGCCACAGGAGCTTTGGTATGACAAGAACCTTCCGTCATAACCCGTGCTTTGGATGCAAAGTCTTGGTATACGTCCGAAAAACACAATGAGACAAACTGGATTATATGCATGTACTTCAGTCTACCCGACCATAAGCGTGGCTTCCAATTATTTGATGTTTCCATTCTACAGTCGTGAATGTTAACTTTGACGAAACCGTATTCTTTTCCTTGGCAATATCTCTGACGGTATCGGGATTAGATATATCCAATCAATTAATGAACCTGATAAGGATACAACTCCCCCATATACGGATCGTATTATACTGCCTACGACACTCTAAAATGTAACTCTCAATCTACAGAGAGTGCTGCATCTATGTCGGCGCTCAATCACTACACTTGCGGTCCTTCGCTGATGCTTTGCACCGAAACGAACAAAAATTTAGCTTTATTACCCAGTCATCCCAAAGCGGCAGCAAGAGCAATTTTAATGGCGTGGATCAGCTCAATGGCGTTGCCAAAAAGTCCGCATCTCTTTTAAACAGTCCTAAGGATATTGCAGATGAATATCATCGGGCCGATCTCATCTACACTCTTCTAGCTATTCGCTATGTTGCCTACCCGCGTACAATCCGCGAAGCTATGACATCTTCTCAAGCTGAAGACTGGTTTAATGCTGCAATCCGAGATCAAGTCTCATGATGATAACGGCACATGAACACTTGTTCCTCAACCAACAGCAACGTACTTCGAAACCATGGGTCTGGGTTTCCAAATACAACGGCAACGGCGAAGTAGACCTCTTTAAATACCGATTAGTAATAAAATGTTTCCTCCAAAAGTCTGGTATTGACTACACAGAAATTTTCGCCCTGTACGAATGGACGTCTTCTTCTTACTATTGCAGCGATACTTAACTATGGATTTCACCAAAGGGATGTGAAGACAGCCTTTCGCAATGGTTTTCTGGACGAAAACATTTATATGGAGCATCCTGAAAGATTTACAAACCCAGGAAAAGAGCATTTGGTTCGCAAACTAAAGAAGGGATTGTATGGACCCAAACAGGCACCCCGTGGGTGATATCAAACCCTCGCAAAATTCCTGGAGATCATCAAATTCCAACTTCTCATCATAGATCAATGCGTCTTTGTCGGATCACTCCATAATCAAACATGCTATATTGCAGTCTATGTTGACGATCTTCTGATCATCGCTCCAACACCCTTCCTCTCAAAGAATAAATCAAATCTGCGCTGAAGCAGCGGTTCTATATGTCATATTTAGGAGAAGTGAGCTACTTACTCGGGTGGTCCATAGAGCGGAACGGCAATGACCGAACGATTCGTTCACCAAGAGAAATGCAACTAAGGTTCTGGATCGTTTTAAGAACATTGTAACGAATCCAGCTACTACTCCCGTTGGCCGCAGCATAAAACTGTCTATTGCCATGAGCCTTCAAACAGAAGCTGAAATAAATATGATGAAAGTCATTCCAAATCGCGAGGAAGTCGGCACTTATGATAGACACCCACCTGACCTTGCGTACTACATAAGAGAAGTAAGCCAATACCACTTCAACCTAGGATAAGAACACTGGAAAGCAGTTGTTCGAGGTTTGAGATAGAACATGTCACAGACTGACTGTGTATGTGCATATATTTGCCAAGTACGATTTATATCATTAAAATACAGCACGTGCAACCAATGCGATATCAAATGCACTTGTCTAAAACGATTGAACGTTGTTTACGGGTTTCCGAAAATCTAGTCGATCCGAAATTTCCAGCCCGAAAATTGGCCTCTCGGAGTCGATTTTCTGTCCGATTTCTCGAATAATTTCTTGTTTAAATATTAGCAACAAATTGGATGTCAGAGACCCCCCAATGCCGAAGAAATGAAGGTAATGGCAACAATTAAAGTTTCTCGAAATTTTCGGAGGAATATCTGAACATGACAAACATTTATGGATTATAGTAGTCACCTCGTGGAAGATGTAAGATGCAAGGGACTGCGAGAGTGAATACGCACTAATATTGCTGAATGATGGCATATTGAGTGTTGCTAAAGTTGGTAGCGTAACACTTAAGATTATTGAGCAACCGACGACAACCGTTGTGCTAACAGATGTGTATTTTGCACCGAAATTGGCTAAAATCCTGATCTCGGTGAAGAAGCGAAGGGTTGGAAAATGAAGATACCGGACACAAAATGAAAATTATTTGAAGAATGAAGTTCTATTTCGTGTCAAGTTGTTTGGGTCAATTCATATATTGAAGCCGAACGCTATCAGGTCTAAGTTACGCGCTGAAAACAATGTTGTAAATGTGGTGTCTGAATAGGTATTCATTAGGGAGCTCTACATCATTTCATACTACCATACTTCAGCATACATTTTGTGATAAGATTTGTGAAGGACCTAGCTCAAAATAACGTTTACATTGCCTGACCTGCAAACGGTCAAAGTCGAGTCAACAAAAACATGAGTCGGATCAGATTTCGCCAATCGATCGCGTGGGAGGATTTGTCTGTAGTGAGCTAAATTTAGCACTACTAACCTACGTGGCAGGCGTAAAAAATGTTTTTTAGTGGTTAGGAAAGATACTCATTTCCTGGGATCTTGATGAAACTAAAGACCACAAGTTTCGTTATTTATCTATAGGGTGGTAACGACTACCCCGACCTGTTAGCAATAGTAAGTCGCTAAAAGAAAGCGCAAGCAAGATATTGAGCGTACTCCCATAAGTGCGGAGGAAGCCAAACGTGAAAAACTTTTTCAAGACAATATGCGAATTGTTTAAAACAAGGAAGAACAAGCCAAGAAAATGACAACGGAAAGTCAGGTGAACACAATGATTTGATTAAAAGAAATATCAAGTAAGACAAAGTACCACGAACATCCGGAAGAAAATTCAAGAAAATGATGAAGCGGCGGTTCTAGCCAAAAAGAAGAAAGATGAAGAAGACCGGATCTGAAAATCCTACGTAAGTACCTTCGGAAGGACCGACAACTGAGTTTCTTTCAGCAGATAATATTGGTAATATCGAGAATAATGTGAATAGAGTAAAGGAAGTCGGTGAAAGCGTTCACCAAGACGGATACAAATAGTGTGTAAATGAGAGATTTTACGGATTCACGCACTTACAGCGAAGTTCACAGGGATATCCAGTCCGACAAATAGATGGTTGCTGAAGAAACAGAAATAAGGGCTTTAGAGGAGCTAGGAACTCAGAAAATGTGTTTGTAGTCAAACGGAAGTCAGAACGCTATGAGTGCTATGAACAGTTCCGCAAAGCGACGAAGAACCGATTCAACACTGATTGTACGTATCCGGCGTTCGGCGACACCGTTCTGGTGCGGGGTATGCGCATTAGTGAGCTGTGCATGCGTGCTGTAACACTCCAAGCTGGTTCATTCATTTTTTTCGAGTGATCAGATTGCAGCCTTGTGAATCCCGGGTCATATTGGTTCAACTGCGTCTCTCGAAGACCAATCTATTCGAACGGGTCCGATCTCTTCTCATTTATGGCGACTGACCGTGTCAACTTTGGAGAGAGTGTTATCGTACGTCACTCACCTACTTAAGATAACCCACTAGCCGTGTGGTCCCCAAGGATGCGACGCCTTATGAACTCTGCCACGCTCGCAAACCTGACATGCACTACCTCAAAGTCTTCGGATGTGCTGCGGTCACCCTAACGCCTGAGCCGTAACACAATAAGCTTGAATATAGAGCCAAGTTGCGCATATTCGTTGGTTTACCCGAAACTAAGAAAGGTTATCCCCTCTTAACCATGAAGGAGAACCGTATCATCTACAGCCACTGTTGGAATATCACTGCAAAATTTGACTTTTGTGAAGTAAAATTATTTTCGGTAAATTCCGATTTTTGATGAAAGTATTTTGGACCATTTCTAATTTAGTCGCGAGAAGTTACGGTACGGTCCCATAATAGATGAAACTAACGACATACTTGGCATGCATAAATTCATAGGCTAGGAAACTAATCACTTCTTCATATATTTTATATTATCTACGTCCCTGTTTCTGTTTTCCTTGGATTACGCTGACTGAAGATCACTTTGAAGGTTGCATGGTTTTTACTGCATAGACACAGGACAACTCAACTTCAACTTTAAGAAATAGCAAGTTTTTCATCGTTTTTCAATTATCACGCTTACGCTATTTTGTGGAGTTTCGCATGGATCCCGCTACCTCTGAACAGGTTATCATCCCAAATGGAGGCAAAAAATTGGTGAAAAGGCTCAAGAAGGGTACTCAAGGAGGTTTTGGAGCAGAAAAAGCAATGCACCTGGAAATGCTACAAAAATTTACGGATTGATAGACAAACTGGAACCGAAAAACCCAAATATTGAAGATTATGGATTTAATTACTCAAGGAGGTTTGGTACTAAGATGCGCATGGCATCTTTCGATATTACGCCTTAAAGGAGCCTTTCGCATACGAAGATAACTACAGAAATATCAACGAAGCAAGACCGGCGGCACAGAACGACAACCCGGCGCCCTGTCCAGCATTTAATATAAAATGCGCCTAAAGTGAGGGCACCGACAATGCAAAACTTCAATCCAGCACCGCCTCAAATGTTTTGAGACACCGTCTGCAAAATATTGCAAGTTGTCGATCAGAATTTTCGACGGAAAAGAATTGTATCGCGGACTTGGTGCTGGATTTAAAGAATGGGGGACAAGGCTCATCCGCCATGTGTCGATCGCCGAATCCGCGTGCGGCTACGTATGGAGCGAAGGAATAAAAGTGGGTCTTTTGGGACGCTACCTGGTTGGTACTGCAGAAAAAATACTACAACAGGCAAGTCGAATTTTGGTGGAAAGAGCACCCAACATTGGTGCATGTGATGAACAAAATGCTGAATGCATTTCACACGACAATCACGCCAGCACAGTCAGTAAAATTATTTACAAGTAAGAAGCATCCTAGACGAAGTTAAAACGAGCACTACCAGTATCTGGTAGCAATCTCCAAAGCCGTCGGAGGCAGTAAGGTTTGGTACTCGAGAATGTGGTTCATTACGCATCGCCTGATCTAAGAATGATTTTTATGGCGAAATATAAACGGATTTTTTTAGGCAGGCCGAAGAGTTATGTCAACTCGCCGCTGCCGTAGAAAACGACAACAAAGTAGAAAACGAAACGGTGAACTATCTGGAAGATAAGCTGAAGCCAAAATAATGCGTAAACTGCGGAAAAATCGGTCAAGTGCAAGGAAAATGCCGAAGCAGAATCAGCAACACAAAAAAGATAGATTTCATGCTAACAATCTCAAGCAGTTGCAAAGACGTGAGAAAATTCAAGTGGATTTTAGATTCTGGCACAAGTATGCATCTCGTGGATGATCCAAGTTTCCTACAAGACACAAAAGACGTGAATGACGCCTGTTTTCAAGCAGATGGGAAAACGTTGAACATTTCGAAAAAGGGATGGATACAAATACAAGTGAAAACTGGAGAAATCTCGAATAATATCCGAATTGAAGAAGTTTATTTCGTGGAGAATCTCGCTAGGAACATCATTTCCTATGGACTTTTGGAAGAAACGGGGTGCGAAATTGTTAACAGGCGCAGACGAAGAATGATGCTACAGCGAGCAATAAAAAAGTCACGTTTGATATCGAAAAGATCAACAAAGTACTCTCGGTTGACGTCAACGTCGATATACCAAGGAGAATCAGTGAAAATACAGTGTTTTCGGTGCTAGAGGCGAGTGAAAGAGAATTTGAAACTGGACCATACACCCAAAAGGGGACCGTCATGCATTTCCATTTACGACTGGGGCATCTGAACTACGATGCAATCGAAAAAACTTGCAAAGGCCCCGAAGAGTGGCATCGAACTGACTGACACAAGAAGATTAAACTGTTTGACTTGCGCCCAAGGCAAGCAAACAAAAAATTCTAGATCTAAGAAGGATAGAGAAAAAAACGCGCCTAGAGGCAGGATTAGTGGAGTCATTTGTTCGGATCTTTTAAACCCAAAGACAAATTTGGAAATCCATAAATGATAAATTTTGTCGATTTCAAGTCCAACTATGTAAGAGTTTTTTTTTGGCAAAAACAAAGGATGTCGCAGCAAAAAAGTTTGAACATTTCATGGTTCATTTCAAGCGACAATATACTTGTAAGATTCACGTCTTGAGGACCGACGGAGGTGCAGAATACATGAATCTGGATGGGTTTTGCAAAAATACACGGATTTCGAGACAAATAAGTGAAGCTGGAAACCAGGCAAGCAACGCAAAATCGAAGAGGATGCACCGAACTATTATGAATATGGCTCGGTGCATGATGTTTGGCATTTCGGGATGACGCGGTACAATATGCCGCTTTCATAATCAACAGGAGTCCTACTAATGCGAATGCAAAAACGACGTCTCCACTTGAAGTTCTCACCGGGAAAGTACCGCATCTTGGCGATATAGTAGATTTTGGATCGCCATGCACGGTATATCGGAATCGTGGTAAAAATTCGCTTGCGCATAGAGCCCAGGAGAGTATTATCGTTGGAAAAATCAAAGAAATTAAAGGTTTCAAGGTCCTGTTAAAACTGGAGCGCAAAATGGTGGTCACTCAGCACATAAAGTATATCGAAACACTTGACCAAGCACAAAACGAACAATTTAAGAAAAAATTGCCTGAGATTCAAGAATTAGAAGGAGCCACAGCGCAAGAATTTGCTGAAGTACAAGAAAACCCCAAGTGGAAAAACAAGAAGAAATCAAAGACTTGGGAACGCGAAAGGCACCAAACAAGAGAGTACGCAAGAAAAGAAAACCAAGCGTTGAATAGTGCAGAGAGTGAAGAAAATGAAGAACTAGCATCTGATGATCAATGCACAGTAAATTTGATCACAGAGGTAGATCCAAGGAATTTCACGCAAGCTATGAAGAGCACGAACAGCGACAAATGGAAGGTTGCGATTCAAGAAGAGATACAGGCTCTCAATAACAATAACGTGTGGAAAATTGTGGACATGCCCAAGGACTGTAAGCCACTGCACACGAAATTTAAAACCAAATTGCATGAAAATGGAAACATGGAGAGGTATAAAGCGAGACTCGTCGCGTGTGGCAACGAGCAAAGGTTCGACATAGATTACACGCTCACTTTCGCCGAGGTAATTAAAATGAGTACCGTAAAAATCATTCTTGCTCTAGCATACAAGTAGAAAGTTCCTGCCAAGTTTGGAGACATTCCGAACGCCTATGTCAAGGCAAGCGAGAGTCAACATGGTTTTTTTCTGTTTCTACCGAAGGGCATGGATTTGAAGGGGGAGTTTTGAAAAGAAAAAGAAATGTTACAAGTGTTGAAGCTGAAAAAAATTGTACGGCTTAAAGAAAGCAGGGTGTCCAAGGAACAAGTTACTCCACGAAAACTGATTACCCTGGGATTTCAGCAATGTATCACCGACATGTGCTTATACGCCACGAATAACCAAGAAGAAATCACGCTAGTTGGTGTCTACGAAGACGATCTACTAGTCAAGTGAAACGAACGTGACTTTGGTGGAAAAGTTTTTTCCCTGACATGAAAATGCTGTAGATAAAAGATCTTGGAAAAGTTTCGAAGTTTCTAGGTATGTGTGTGATCTATGATGATATCATCATAGATCACACGCATACCTAGAAACTACCTGAAAGGAACGAAAAGTTTGAAACCACGACAATGATGAAATCAAGATAGATGGCTTTAGTTATTCTGATTTTGCGGGTGCCATGGACGACAGGAAATCAACAACAGGAGGAGTAATCACGTTGGACGGCGTCATCATCAACTGGACATGTAAAAACAAGGTGACGTCTTACTATCGACGATGGAAGCAGAATTTTATACCACGTCAAAAATTCAAGTCGAGATGATAGGCTATCGAGAACTTCTACAAGAGATCGGACTGAGGATTGAAAGGCCCATGGTGTTACGGATGGATAATCAAGCAGCAATAAATATGATTGAAAGCAAGGAGGCAGCTCAAAATCAAGCACGTCGATATGATTAAAGTTTATTTCATCAAAAAAAAACCAAGGAAAACAACATACGAGCAAGCTACATTTCGACTAATGACATGCTAGCTAATTTATTGACGAAAGTGCTGCCATATCCAAGACTGCAAGAATGACGGCTAGCTTTTGGATTGAAGTAATGGCAACCGAAATTTATTTTCAAGACGGAGTGTTGGAATATTACTGCGAAAATTGACTTTTGTGAAGTACAAATTATTTTCGGTAAATTCCGATTTTTGATGAAAGTAAATTTAGGTCGATACTTATTTATACTATTTTCCTATTTTTGGACCATTTCCAATTTAGTCGCGAGAAGTTACGGTGCGGTACCATAATAGATGAAACTAACGGCACACTTCGCATGCATAAATTCATAGGCTAGGAAACTAATCACTTCTTCATATATTTTATATTATCTAAGTCCCTGTTTCTGTTTTCCTTGGATTACGCTGCCTGAAGATCACTTGAAGGTTGCATGGTTTTTACTGCTTAGACACAAGACAACTCAAATTCAACTTTAAGTTATAGCAAGTTTTTCATCGTTTTTCACTTATCACGCTTACGCTATTTTGTGGGGTTTCGCATGGAACCCGCTACCTCTGAACAGCCACGATGTAACATTCCGTGAGGACACGTTTCAAAACCTGACGTTTCCAACCTGATCCAGTGAGTATAACCCTACGCCACGACGTGAACTCCACCCACTATGTAGTGTGATGCTCCAAAGCATTCAGAACTCTCTTAGCTACCCACTCTGACGAGCAAGATCCTCCGACTAAAAGGCTAAACTAGTCGATTCCTTAGACCCAAACCTTAAGGCCACCTTCCTTAATAATTCTAGAGATCTCTAGCCTGAAAAACTCACTTATCACCTTCTAGCAGATCGCTATGACTCCGATCCTTAGATCTTTGAAGAAGCCATTAGCTCTCCTCAGACATCTGACTGGATTTCTGCTGCTCACTCTGAATTTGATTCTCTGCGCGGCAACTATACTCTACTGACCAACAAACCGAAAGATGTTGCAGTGTCGGTATGTTTTCGTACGTAAACGCGTTAGTAACGGGTACATTGTGTGCTTCAAAGCTCGCATCCTAATCAAGGCTCTAACAACAATACGGTATTGACTACACTGAGATATTCTCTCCACTTGTCCGCATGGAAGTCTTGCGTCTTGGCCACAATAGCAGCACTCCTCGACTAAGAAGTGGAACAAATTGACGTCAAAACGACCATCTTTTACGGATCCCTAGATGCGGAAATCTACATGGACCAGCCTGAAGGTGTTCGATCGGCAGATCTCCCTGAGCATGTGTGCGGACTTGAGAAGAGCATTTATTGCGTAAAGCAAAACACCTCGTATATGGTATCACACCTTTTTCACTTACCTTGAGAACCTGGGCTTCCATCGCTTCATCAAAGACCACTGTGTCTTATACTAGCTTATGCTCTACGCACGTTGCTATATTGCAGCTTGCGTAGAAGACTTACTAAGTATCTCACCGGCCAAACAAGTCGTTGCTTGGGTAATATCTCTAAGTTCCCATTACCAATTTAAGGGGAGTAACGTACCTCCTTGCTTGGATTATAGAACGCAACAGGTGTAATCGCTAGATGTTCATCCACCGAACAGGCTATGCCACGAAGGTACTGGAACGCTTCTCAATGCTAGAATCATATCCGAAGTCGATCCCGATTGCTCAAAGTCTGAGCTCAAAGACTGCCCTGTAAAAGAAGAAGGAAAGACAATCGTGGCCACAACTCCCTGCAGAGACGCTGTCGGTAACTTCATGTATCTCATGACAGACACTTGGCCAGACCTTTCATACTTCATTAGGAAAGTCAGCCAATTCCTTTTTAATGCTGGGATGACACACGGGAATGCGGTTAAACATGACCTGCATTACCAAAGCGAATCTCGCGTTTATGGTATCACGCTGGGAGGAAACGAAAAGCTAGTCAGATGAATAGCTGACGACACACGGACCAATACTATTCTCAATGAAAAGACACCCGTCTCTGTATTGGTGGCTTATTTACTATGCTCTGGAATAGTCCAATAAGCCTGACCCCACTGAGACACTACTAACAGCAAAGGCAGAACACATAGCTTTATGTTACTGGATGCAGGAATCGGTCTTTCTTAAGCTACTGATTAAGGAGCTTAAATA
This sequence comes from Sclerospora graminicola, assembly GCA_001887855.2. NCBI lineage: Eukaryota > Oomycota > Peronosporomycetes > Peronosporales > Peronosporaceae > Sclerospora > Sclerospora graminicola. Next base: position 16,880 of record MIQA02023856.1, read on the forward strand.
CTCCAGCACAAAGCCAACACTTATTCTCGAAGACGACAAAGCTGCATCAAAATTTGCAGCAGCCCAGAATTGTGTGGGAGAAGCAAACGCATTGGTATTTGCTACTTTCTCGTGAAGTAGCGAATACCAATGCGTTTGCTTTTCCCATAAAATTCCGGGCTGCTGCATATTTTGAGAAAGTTGGTGAAATGATTTCACTATACACTACTGTATTATTAAATACATAAATGCAGTAGTCATTGGCAAAGGAAAATTTCCATCGATGTCGAAATGGAATCAAAGCAGCAAAGCAAGTAAAACGTACAGAAAATAAAAGACAAGCAATACGGGCGCTAGGAAAGAGGATTCAGGATCACAAATCCTTGCAAAACTAATGCATCATTAGTTCCCAATTTGCAAACAGCCACCATGAGATGCCCGCACGCCCGCATCAGATAGATCGTTAGCCACTTGAGCTCGCATGACCCATGCGCTGAGGAACATGACCATGTACATTGTGTGAAGTAGGCCGAAGCTTTTTTTACAGCGAGTGTTTTAAGTTCGTGAGGCGTCCGTATGGTGCCGAGGACGTCGTAAAGCTCCAGCGCACAATAAATCAGCCTACTATAACTCGAAAACGGCGAACGTACGACCAGCAATCGATCCAAGTGAAGTACTACGGCTCACTTGATTTGACATCTCGATCTTAGAGCCATTCTCGGAAAATTTTGTTTGTATGAGGGAGCTCTTTAGCAAAGGCAAAACTGTCCTAGCATTAAATTTAGTAAACGTAGCGCTCTAAGTGGCTTTTGACCCCTTAGTTTTGGGACAAAGAGGAATAAAACCTCTCTAAAAGTTTGTAAGAGCAATATAACATGAGAAATGCTTTTAGTCATTCCACAAAAATTGTCGACAGAGGTATTCTGAATTTCGTTCAAATTTGCCGATCGTGCGCGATTTGGGCCTGAGATTTAAAACCGCCCAAACCAAACAAGAATGGTGATTTGTCAAAACAAGTCAATTTTTTTCAATAACTTAAGTCACATAGACCCTACCTAAGCCCTAGATTCCAAACCCAAAACACCTCTATTATAGATAAACTATTAAAAACAAGATTTGCGCAATTTAATAGGTAAGGTAGCGCAATTGAATCAATCGCGCTCGGATATTTCATCTAGAACAATTTCGGCCAGTTATAAAATCACCGTACAACTACACAAAAATAATTGATTTGGCTACAATTTCCTCAACCACAAATTGTACCTAAATTAATTATTTAGCTGATTTAAAATAACCGGCCAAATGCAAAACCTATAACATCAGTAAGTCCCACACGCACATATGGCAATGGGGAGTGGTCCTTAAAGCAAGTGTGAGTGTAAAAAACCTAAATTGTATATTGGAATTGAGAGGTTTTATTCTTTTTTTCCCTCTTTTTCCCAGACAAAGTGGCCACAAACCACTTAGAGCGCTACGTTTGCTAAATTTAATGCTGAGACAGTTTTGCTTTTGCTAAATAGCCCCCTCGACCGGCGGCGCAGTACAGTATGTCACTTACATTTTTAGCCGAAGAATAAGTAGAATGCCTATGAATCGAGTGTCACCGATTGAAGTCCCTAATATTGAGAAGCCCAGTATTGCCAATATTGTGACGTTCGAAAGCTCGGGTACGGCGTATCGCGATATAAATCATGGAAACAGTACGTCAAAGTCGAGACAGTTGTGTGGAACCAAGATGACACGAAAGGACTCATGGTGTATTTACCAAGAGAGTGGTTGGTTGTAACGACGCATCACGCCAAATATGTGGAGACCCTGGTGTTGACAAAAATCAGCATTTACAGACAGAGTTACATAAAGAGGGCCCTAATTCGGACCAAGCTGTCGAAGAAAGTAAGAAGACTAGGCTTTACAAAACGGAGAGCACAAGGGAAGAATGTCAAGAACAAACGTTTTAGGAAGCACTGCTAGTGCCAGAACTGTATGCTTGACTGGAACTCGCACGACTCCGCGAAGCATGGGCATAAAACGTGTACCTATCGCAATGGTCAGCTTCGTTGAAGATTCGAAGACATTCAGAAGCATTCGAAAGATGCTGCGCAGTGGTCCGACGCGATATTCTCCCGGATCGAATCGCTTAAGGAGAATGCACCGTGAGATGTAATAGTTCGGAGTCCTGGCCAGAAATATCTGCTTTCCTGGTGGGTCTTCAAGACTAAAAGAGACGCAGATGGGAGTGATTTAGGCAAGGCTAGTGGCATGTGGGAACGAGCAGTCTTATGGTGGTAGTGTCGCGATGACTTTCAGTGCCGTTATGAATATAACGACGGCAATAGGAGTGCTAGCGCTGGCGTCTGCTCGACACGGTGATGATCCTGATGCTTGTGTAAATCTGACAAAAAAAGACGAAGATCTTGAGATCGCACCTCACCTGCCGCTGGGGTGAAGGTTTGACGAGAATGAAAAAGGATTATGGGTAATGACTAGAGGAATGTGGCACTGAGACTTCGAGAAAAAAAAAAGCATGTATGGGCTCATGCAGGCTGGACAATTGTGGGCACAGTTTCTGCATGTCACACTTACCTCCAGCTTAGCTCTATATAGTACTACCCATACATTTTCTATACATAAAAGTTCACGTCTACGTTAGTTGGAGTGGATGTCATACTGGTGACAGGCAAGAGTCTGCGACATGAACCAGTTCTTTATGGACATGGAAGTACTCGCAGTAAAGGACCACAAGGTAGGGACTAAGTTGTGGTGCATTGGTGCTACATATGCGAGGAATAAATGGTATAAACAGGGTCTTAATGTTTTCGCAATGTGCTCGTTGGGTTCTAGCTTTCTTGCATACATGCGGTGAAGTGGTTCCGGAATGAATCAACTACCGGGTGTGAAGTACACCTGGCCGGGGCTGTATTTGATTGGCCAAATTGCTGGCCAGGACGGCTGCCTTAGACCAGCTACCAACAGATATCGGATGACGGCTATACTGTTAAAAAAAGTTTGGGATAAATAGACAACATGAACGACCAATGTAGCGGATGTGGAGAGAGCACATCAAATATCTCGCACAAATGTGACATTTGTGGGTGGCGGAACCATCCTTTCTGTGGATTTGACATCGATGAGGGATTTGACGGAACTGTGGATGCAATATGGGAGGTGTTCGTGGAGGTTCGAAAGCGTCGGACCAGTATTTGGAGGTGGAACCGAAGCTAAGGGAGATGGTCCAGGTGCGTTGGATCAGGCCATCCACGTTGCCCGGAGTCGCCCAACAGAATCAAGTTTGGCTAGAAAGCGGCCGATAGTTGCGGGCGGTCAAAGGATGGATGCAAGGCTCCAGGGAGGTCATATGCCTGTGGTATCCGGGCAAAGCACATAACTAAACGAGTGGCCAAAAAAAATATTGGAGATGATGGACGGTCGGGCTGGTCACGCTATATTGGATATGGTACACAAGCGTCCAGGTCAGGCTGGTCACACTATTTCGGGTAAGGTACACAAGCGTCTGGTCACGCTCGTTTGGGTACGGTACACAAGCGGTCAGGTTACGCTGGCCAATCTATTCTGGGAAAGGTACATCATAGGTTTATATTGTATTTAGGGATAAAATATCAGTATACGTTTTTCTTTCCAAGACACAAGTCGTCATTGGTCCACAGCAGAGGGTTACCAAGGTCCCCTCGAGTGGTTATTGGTTTGCCCGGGGAAGGTTAAAAGGAACCCACCGGGAGTCCTCTGACCGGGAGTCATCTGAGAAACTATATACTCACTCAAGTCGCCCGTGTATGGAACACGATTAAGTTGTATTGGAAAGGAAGGTGAAGTTTTGGCTAACCGTGGAAGGCCTTGAAGTACTGTTTGGACTTCATGACTACGCTTAAGTTTGGATTAACCCTTTTGAGTAATCTTGGTCCAGCATTTGCGGTATGCTGAAATCAAGTATAACACCAGTCCGCTCCCCGGTGAAAGATTTCCGCCCAGGAGCAACCCAAGTCCTAGTCCTCGTCAACCTTCCTTTCCGGCTTTAACTTTTCATCTCCTCGAATCTTTCACCACGAAGGTTCATGATCGGTCGATAGTAGCTCCAGTATGTCATCATCTTGGCCAAAACAGAGAAAAGGCTGAGGGGTACGATCCATAAAATACTGCGTATCCGAATTCTCTGCACCCCAATGGTGCGCGTGCCCGGATCTCTTGGTGACCCTGGATATTACCGCGAGTCCCTAGTGGGCAAAAGACCTAAACCTGTCAAATTCGTTGACGATGTTGTGTCGGGTGCATTGGGGGGAGGCATATCTCCCCCAATGCTGCTGAAGATGGAAGGATGCGATGGTCGACTCGGATTGGGGGAGTTGTCGGCATTAAAGAAGAAGCTACTCCCCTAGAGGCTCCGGCTGGGCCGGATTACGGTACTGGACCGGATTACGGTACTTATCACTATAGTACCGGCCGCTATGCCCCAGCTGGAGCCGGATCGGATTATGGTGCAAGTCACCATAGACCGAGGAAGGATCATGGTTTCGACCATGATCCTGACAAACAAATGCATGTTATGAATATCAAATAAGAAAAGAAAGAAGAAAGAAGAATCGGAAGCTGGAAACGACCGGAGTGGGAAGCTGGCCGGATCAGGATGAAGTCACGATCCGGGTCACCTACCCCTAAAAAGACCGGACTGGCAGAAGCCGGATTACCCAACCCGCAAAGATAGGCCTCGTTTCGATGATGAAGAAGAAAAGCTGGACGGCCTATCACAGAAGGTTACGGATACCGATCTGGAGCGTGCCCGCCATTCGCGAGTTGGGGCAGTTCTTGTGGACGGGGGGGGGTCCTGAAGATAACACGACCGAAAATCCTAAGCGGATTAAAAGGTCCCGTATCTTCCCCATCCCTCTCAGACAGCACGTGTCCCTTATTAGAGGACTATTCGATCAACTCAAGTAAGCCGGCATCAACACCGGCGCTTTCAATCCGAACCAGTTGTTCGGTCTGAAGGCAGACAGGTTGAAGGAGGCATCCAGCGCATTGCACGACCGCTTGGTACCGTTAGTGGGCTGTTCTTCGTCAAAGAAGATGACAGCAACAACTGGAGTGGTGCCGTCCTCACCGCCGGCAGCAAGCAGACCGGCCGGAATACACTCGGGTTCTTCTCAGTACGAGTCTGCCCCTTCAGAAGCGGACTCAACCGACTCATCGGTAGGTATTACCCGTATGACGCTTGGCCCAAGGGGAGCAGCGCGTGTAACGACGGCCATGAGGTTTGGAGGATATGAAGATCCGGATACGGCCGAGCAGAAGAAAGCCAGTCCGTACAGCGTACAGACCCGGGCGGCGACGGCGGACCCAGAGCCGAAGGACGAAGACGCGGACGGGCGGATCAAGAAGGAGTGTCGATCTGGCAGCTCGGCCGCCCCCCAAGTCACCCCGCGAGTAGACCCTCAGACGAGCCCTCAAGTGCCGGATCACCTTCAGAACATGTTTTCATGATGATGGAGCGATACTTGGAAGAACAGCGTCGGTTGGGTGCCAGCCGCGGCAGTTCGGGGTCACCGGACCAGCCGGCTCGTCGTGTGAGTCGGGCGCCCGAGACAGTCCAGTACTATGCGAGGGGGCCATTTGACATAGACATGGAGTCAGTGCAGTCCAAGCAGAGTGAGCCCCGTGCCGTCCCGCCAAGCCGCCGGACAGGTCGCCGAACCGGACGGCCAACGAATAGGAAGCTGTCTCTGAGCGACGTGGATATGGAATCCGTCAAGTCGCCAAGGGGCCACTATGATCCGGATGACCTGGATCTGGGGATGGATCGCCGAGCCAATGTGGCCTCAGCCCAAGCGTTTGATCCGGACTCAGGGGTGGTTACAAGGGTGCGGATGTTACCCACGTCCGAGTTGAAGGATTTCACCGGACGGGACATGGATGACGACCAAGCCCGAGGATGGCTGAGTAAGACGAAGTCGGCATTCCTCAGAGACAGGACGCCAAACTATGAGAAGTGCCTGATCTTCGTAGACTTGATGAAGGGTCCAGCAAAAACCTGGATCCAACAGCTCAGCTGAGAAGTCCGAGATGATCGGAAGGAACTGGTTGAAGCTTTCGTAGAGCAATACTGCGGATCGGGAATGTCAGTAGCGCGCCAATATTTCCACACCAAAAAGCGGGCAGACGAATCCCCTCTGGAATAGCTCCATCGTCTAAATGTTGCTGGCATGAGGGCGAAAATACGGGTTAAAGAAGATGCCAGCCGGTCGGAAGCCGCTCGGGAACATGTGGAGCATTTTATCAGCACGTTGGACGATCGAGAGCTGGCGGACCATCTGGCGTTACTGCGATTGAACAATACCACGGAGCTGGAACTGACGCTGCGCACTTACCAAAGAGCGAAGAAGCGAGGCCCCAAGGCAGCAGTTGGAGCCGGCAGATTCAAGTCACGTTGTAACCCGGATCTAGGAAGCCGGCCGCCATCCACCAGGACGGCCCGAGCCGTTCGCATGGTCGCCCGAGAGTCGGATGCGACTAGGTCGGAAGAGAAGTACCAGCAGTCTGGGGGCGAATCTGAGGAGGAGCAGTACCGGTACCTGTTCTCGGCGGAAGATAGCCAGCCATCCAGGCTGCCAGATGGGTCCAGCCAGCAGAAGGGTTTTCCGGCTCTAACTGACCAGGATTACACCAGACGGAAATGCACCCACTGTGGGTCCATCAAGCGTGACGGCCGGAGCTGTTGGAAGCGGCTGACCTGCAAGAAGTGCGAAAGGAAGGGACATCCGGTGGAACACTGTTTGTTCACCTGCAAGACTTGTGGGGAGCTGCACGAGGTGGGACTGTTCCCTATCGAAGAATTCTACAACCAGATGAAGAAGTGGTACGTCCCGACCAAGCATGCTGGAATGTTGCCGCCCGGGGTGGAAAATATGTTAAACTAGATCGCTCGCCAGGTTGGAATCTGGTTCGAGCCGAGCGGTCTAGTGTTAGTATCTATGCATATGTCGGTAAGGAGGATAATCAAGCAGCAAAGCAAAGCGTAACCGACAATACATGTAAGTTTGACGATTACGTCATCCGGTCCCCGGGCAGCACGGCTGACCCCTTCCTGGTGAGCAGTGGACGAATATTCTCGGTCTGAAGTGCTTATGGAATTGAATCTGCTACCTGGCAAATCAAGAGGTTATTGGAAATACCATTCACCGGATAAGTGGTTCAAGCAAGCCAAGGCGGATGGTAAAATCATTAACCAGAAGGCCACCATGCTTTTTGACTCTGGCACAGAAGTGTCTATCGTGGACACCACCTTTGCTCGTAAGGCGGGGTGTGAAATAGATGAGACGAAGCGGCAGGAGTGTATCGGCATTGGAGAAAGTTCGTACATGACCTTAGGAAGAACAAGAGTTAAGATTACGTTGGCTGGGTCTTTGGTGTATTACCTACCGCCTGGGTGGGTAAGCTAGCCGGACAGGATGCAATTCTGGGGATGGACTTTATGGCCCCAGCCGGCATACGGCTGGATTTATCGCATGGAACATTTGCGTTGCCGGACGAGGCGCAGATCCACCTGGCTGACCGGCGGCCCTTATATGGTGCCCACGTCCATTTCCTCAAGTTAGGTCAGTTTGTAACGGTGCCAGTGGGAAGAGCGGTGGGACTAATGGTACGACCACACGACAGACGGCGTAAGTTATGGCTAACTAGGGGCGAGTGTTGGGTACCCTCGTTTGTCAAAGGGGAAAGTCACTTCAATTACATAAGGGTGACCAATATCTCGGAAAGGCCCCTCACCTTGCATGAAGACGTGATCATTGGAATGTGGCTGGCCGAGGACAAGGTGCCCCGCCGGCCGGTTATGTCACTATTGGCTCAAGACGCTATATCGAGTGGCAAAACCTGGCATTTCAGGCAACTACCGATTTGGTCAGCGAAGAAGAAGTGGTGGAGGAAGACAAGACTCCAATGGTGGCTAAACCAGAGTACCGGACCCCTTCTAGAATATTGACGCGGAGCCGTCCATCGTCGAATCCGGCTGAACGTACTGGCCGAGATCCTGCCCCAATCGCTGAACTGGTTTTGTCCACTCCGTCGAAGATGGACGAACGGCAGGATCAGAAGAGAAGACAAGACAGAGTCACACGTGCGGTCACCTCCGATGCCGGATGGCTTGATGAGCCAGATGATACTGGATCGACCGATCCGGCTGACCAGGATTCGGAAATAGCCGGAGGCGGATCGACCGATCCGGCGGAACGGAATTCGGAAATAGCCGGAGGCGGATCAACCGATCCGGCCGACTGGAATTCGGAAATAGTCGGAGGCGGATCAACCAATCCGGCTGACCCGGATCCGGAATTTGTCGAAGCTGACCAGGTCTGCATTCATGAAGGGGGCGAGCTATACGTCGAAGGCACGAAGGATCAGATGGCGGTGCTACCTGAGGTAACCCCCTGCCCACCAGCAGTCACTATTGACGATCTACCAGTTGGAGACCCAGATGTGAACAACCCGGAAGAGATCAGTAGGCTGAAGGATATCATATGGAAAAGGAAACATCTGCTGATCGACCCAGAAAATGCCACTGCCTCCGGGCTCATGGGGCGGTATGCGACATTGATGTGGGAAACGCCACGCCGGTGGCGCAACGGTGCCGGAGAGTCGCCCCCCCCCAGTATCGGGAAAAGCTGTCGGAGGTTATCAAGGGATTGCTATTCACCAAGATAATTCAGCCGTCCACCTCGCCATGGGCTTCGCCCATTGTAATCATTATTAAGAAGAATGGGGTGGATATAAGGCTGTGTATCGACTACCGGCTGGTGAACCGGTTGACTAAGCTGATGGTTTACCCGATGCCGTTGATAAAAAACGACTTGCTGGAGGATTTGGATAAAGTTTTGTGGTATTGCTCATTGGACATGGCTAATGGAATCTGGGTGGTCTATATGACCGATCGTGCACGGGAAATCTCTGCGTTTGTGACGCCCTTCGGGTTGTTCGAGTGGAACCGGATGCCGTTTGGCCTAAAGAATGCTCTGCAGATTTACCAGCGGCTAATAGATAATGCGTTGTATGGACATTTCAAGATCAAGGCGGACCAAGATCCTGGTCGGTGATGTGCTCGCCGAAGGTGACCCGGACCCCGACCCAAAACCTTCGGTTTTGGGGCGGCTGTCCTACATTGATGACATTCTCGTGACGGCGACTACTTTGGATTTATTATGTGAAAAAGTGGAAAGTTGATGATTACGTGTGAAAAGTGGAATCTTTCGATTAGTGTGGTGAAGAGTTTCTGGGGAAAAACTAAGGTGGCCTATTTGGGTCATCAGGTTTCGATTGCCGGATTGGAAGCTAATCTGAAAGATTTGGAGTCCTTGAGTAACCTGCTTTCCCGCGGTCTTTGAAGGCCATGCAATCTTTTTTGGGCAGCCTGAATTACTACAGTCGGTTCATTGAGGATTTCGCGGTCTATGCTGCGGTTTGTATGAGTTACGGGAGGTGTATTACCACAAGCTGAGAGAGCAGGATAGGCAAGGGGAAGTGCGAACCGAGCCAGCAATATCAACCAATGATCTGCCACCCGGGTCAACTATTTCCAACAATGATCTGCCACCCGGGTCAACTATTTCCAACAATGAGGTTCTGCCTGGGTCAGATATTTCGGCCAATGGTATGCCGCCCGGGTCAACTATTTCGGCCAATGATATACCCCCCTAGTCCATCCAGACAGGCAGCCGGCTGCCCAATTCCTGTGCTTCGAGCCGGATGACCACATGACCAGGGCGATGGTAGCTTTTGGCATGCTGAAAGCAAAGATGGCGACACAACCAGTCTGAAGGCATTTTTCGATGTTAATAAAGGTTCCTGTGTCCATGCATTCTATGCTAACAAGTGGGACTATCTCAGCTGCCCTTGTGCAGGATCAAATGACGGAGTGTATTGTGCCTGTACGTTCTTTAGCCGGACTCTGAGCTAATGAAGTTAACCTATGGGCTTAGTGGATCAGAAAGAAGCTTTGGGCTTTACTACGGATCCTGATGTGTGCTATAACTAATGCTGGTGTCTCGACCTATTAAGGTACTATCTAGACGGTCGACCCTGTCATGGCTTCTGACAGCGAAAATGGAATTGGACGTCGGCTGGGTAAGATGGCTGCTTTGCTGTCCTCAGTGGTCTCTAGAAGTAATCAAGTGTACCAAAGGAGAAGAGGAGATACTGGGCACGTTAGCGGCCAGCATCACCCCAAGGGCAGAAGTGGAGGAAGCGCTGATAGACATAGCGCCCCGGAAACAGCCGCGACAATCCATCATATTACCACCACCAACAGTGGGATCCACAGAAGAACTGATGGTTCTGAGTTTTGACGGGTCGACAAGCGTAAAAAAGGGAGTAGGTGCTTATAGTGCTATCTTATGGAAGTTGCCCGAGTGGAAAGTGGTCGCTGCCGCTTCAGATTTCACGCCTGGCATAACCGTGAATGAGGCAGAGTACCGAGGACTGTTACTTTGTATAGATCTGCTGGCTGGCCGGATGCAGGAGCGGATCATCATATGCGGTGATTCCAATCTGGTGATCCGGCAAATCACGGGAGAAATAGACTGCAAGGCGCTCCAGCTGAGACTTCTGAACGACCGGGTTATGTCTGCCCTACGGAAATGGCCAGAACATTAACTGTTGCATGTCAAATGGGGACTGGAATAAGAGTGCAGATCACTTGGCTACGCTTCGGCGCAAGACGAAGAGGAGTGGATAGTGGATCTCAAAGCATACTAAAAAGGGGATGTGGAGAAACTGAGTGCCGAACAAGCTAAGGAAAGTTTTAAGCTAGCCCCAGGTTACGAAGTGGATGAGAACTGGTTGGTGTTTTTCTACCGAGATGCTGACCAGCCCAAAATTGAAAGGGATGAATCCGCCCGGCTGGTCGTACCTACTTCCCTGCAAACAGGTATCCTCCATCACTATCACGTGAGTCTGGAAGGTGGACATCAAGGCATCGGCCGGACCTATCATAAAATCAATGCGCATTTCCACTGGTGGGGTTTCTATCGTAGCGTACAAGCTTATGTGGGAAGTTGTCCGGATTGTGAAACAGGGAAGGGCCGTCCGACCATCGCCTGGGAATATGCAGGCCATCTACCCTTTTCAAGTCATTGCGATGGACCATATCCCATTCCTACCTAAATCTCGAAATGGGTACACAGAGCTGCTGATCTGGACGGATTTGTTTACCGACTGGTCATAGCAAGGCCAGTTCCACCACGTACGCTCAGCAGGTTGCTCAAAGTTACGAGGAATGTGTGTTCAGACGTTTCGGAGCGAGTGAGGTCATCCGGCATGATAGGGAACCTGGGTTTATGGCGGACGTATTCCGAGCCTTCAACAAGATTCTGGGAATAAAACAGAGCGCGACCATGGCTTACCGCCCTCAAGCGAACGGGAAGGCCGAAAAGATGGTCCAAACCCTGACCAGAGCCCCCAAGATGTATGTGGTGGAGGCGGATCAGCGCGACTGGGCCGAATACGCGGAGAGACTCGTTTTCGCCATTAATTCGTCGTACGATCGGGTAAAGGGGGACAGTACTTTCTATTTGGCTTATGGATGGGATCCTCGATACATCTTGGAAGCTGCCGTCCCAATAGGGTGTACCAGAAGCCGTGATAGGGATGCCCACCGCTGGAGGATGGGGGTGCAACGTCATTATTTACTGGCACAGGGACAGGTAAACGAACGCCTCCGGCAAGCCATCCAGGACCGCACCGATCAGAACATCGACCGAGTCAAAGAGCACGGTATAGAGCCAGGTTCCCAGGTATGGTTTGTATCTGGATCGAGTCAAGGAAGGCTATGCGCGGAAGCTAGCTCATATGTGGCATGGTCCTTTCCGTGTGGCGGAGCTGGTCGAGGAACATGCGGTCAAGCTGGTTACGGCGGGCACTGATTTCCCGGTATTACACGTGTCCAAGCTGAAGTTGGTAAAACACTTCCCGGACCACCCGAGTGCACGCCTGATGGTGGAGAGCGATCGGTTTGACTATGACAAAGCCCTGCTGCCAGAGGATAGCTGGGACAAGCCGCTGGATCCGGATGAGTACGAAGTAGAGGAGATTTCGGAATTTCGGAACGGACGGAAAACCAGGTTTGGGCGGATTCATAGAGTTTCTGGTGCAGTGGAAAAAATGCGAAGAACGGTCCTGGGTGGATGAGCTGGATCTAAATTGTGGGGCTTTGATGAGGGAGTTCGACCGCCGACGAGCGAGCCGGAATCGCTTCGGGGTCATGCAGACCCATGAAGAAGGTGGGCGGAGCCAGAAAAATAGGCCATCCGGCGATCTGTACGTCATTTGCGTTCTGAAGCTCCTTAATTTGGGGCCATAGGACGCGACCAAAACCGTGACGGGTCGAAGCGTTGAGAGCTTGAATCTCGTCGCTCGTCGAATGGTTGGTCTTAAACACGATGAACGGAGTAAACGTTTTTAAAGTTTTTGCCTTCCGAGTCAGCGAGCAGCATCACTGTCGCCCGGTGCTTTTCTCGCTTACCACATTTCACCCAAACAGTCTGTTCGCTACGCGCATTGATCGTCTTCTTCGGTAACATTTCAAGGAACACTGCCGTCTGGTATGCGTTGTAAACCGTTGAGACGACATGCTTCTGCATCCACACGCGGACATCGGTGGCAAATGCGATGCTTAGTTCGTTGTCATCGTCAGGCGCTGTCTATCCTGTTCGGTTTTTGGTCCGGAATGCAAAGCGATGGTGGCGCAGAAAAGACGCCTTCCATGGGTTGGATACAACAAAGAGTCCAGGCTTGATCCCCAATGTCGTCGTCACCTCACGCACTTTCAGCTGCAGTATAGTTCCAGATACCGGTACACCGTCGCGACGCAGCTCGTTGATCCACCCAAGAATCTCCTCCTCTGCGGCTGGTGATAAAACTGTAGCAACCGCTCGCGGACGCATGCGCACATTAGCCGCAGTTCGCGTGTTGCTTGCAACCACGGATATCAAGGAAGCATTTTTGATCCACTTGCTAATCCGTTTGCGCTCTTCGTTGCGGTCATCGCTATCAAAAAAGCGCGCAATCGTGCTGTCAATTCCGAAGGGCGGTCTGCTTGTAGTCGAACTTGTACTGGGTCTGTTTGAACTTCTTTCTTTGCGCTCTTGTACCCTTAATGCTTGTTCGTCCTTGGTGGCGCGCCATTTTGATAGTACACACTACAATTTTTGAAAAAACTTCTAGTGTGTACCATACGAAACTGCTTCAAATATAGGAGCGTCGCCTTTAAGATTTCGACGTCTATAAGATATACTTTAGAGTACGCATTTTTTCTCGTATTTTTTTGTACGTTATTTATTGTTGAATTTGTTTGCGATTTCACGCAAATTGCTGTGCGTTTATTCTCGTTTTCTCGTGAATTAATACGAAATTTTTATCTCGTGAAAAATGGACGAAAATAAAAGGGAACTTCAGAGGTGCGAGCTATGATGGAAGAGATGAAAGAAATGAAGGACCGAATTGCAGCAATGGAAGAAGAGCGATCGCATGGGTCCGCTCCCAGTACATCCCTATGGTTTAAAAATGAGTTCCGCTGCAGAATTCACGTCCTTTTAACGGACGGGGGTGGAGAGTACAGAAATGTTGATCTCTTCTGCAAACAAACTGGAGTGCGGCGACAAATCACCGAGGCTGTTAGTCCAGCCTCAAACGGAAAGGCAGAGCGCATGAACCGAACCATTTTCAACATGGTCGGTGCATGATTTTCGGCTCTGGTGTGCCTCTTGTAATTTGGTCGGAAGCGGCTACGTATGCGACCTATATACTCACTTGCAGTCCGACGATGTCGAACCCCGGGAGAGCATCCCCAATTTAAATTCTCACCGAAAAACCTCCAAGCGTGAATGACATTGTCGTTTTCGGCTCACTGTGCATGGTTTGGCGGGATCCAAGTAAATAATCCCTAGGAAAGCACGCCGAAAGGGTCTTAATTTTAGGCAAAAATGACGAGACAAATGGGTACAAGGTGCTACTTCTAAAGGACAGGGTCGTAACCACGACTCGACACATAAGTCGGATTGAAACGCTTACTGAGGATGTAAGCAGAAGAATTTCGCAAACGTTGGAAGGAGAAGCAGAAACTGAATTGGAGCACCGTGCTCAAGAAAGAAAAGAATAAAGCACCGGAAAATGCTGAGCAAAGGAAGTCCGGGAGGAAGGTAACGAAGACTCCAAAGGATGCAGCCCTCGAGAAACGCAAGCAGAAAAAGAAAAGTGCGAGCAGCGGAAACGGAACCGTAGAAAGTGTGACGGAGCATGGAGTGAGTGAGACAAACCCTGGAGATAAATCAATCGAAGCGCCCTCGGAAAGTGAACGAAATGTTCTTTTCGCTTTTGCGGTGGTTGAACTAAAGGGTCCTGTAATCTCGAATATTGCATCGGTGCCTGATCTGATGAGCTATCGGTAGGAACATGAAGGTCAAAATTCCGATAAGTGGAAAAAGGCTGACGAGAAAGAGTTGAGGTCCCTGGAAGAAGTCGGGACATGGGAACTGGTCCGAAAGTCTGAAATGAAAAACCCACTGCCTACGAAGTTGATTTTTAAGGCACGATAGGTTGCCAGGGGTGACAAGCAATTTTCTGGAGAGAATTATCTATTGACACTTTCCACAGTGCTGGATATAAGCAATTTGAAGGTTACTCTGGCGATGTACCAGATATGGGGCATGCCTGCTCGACACGGATACGTCCCTAGTGCGTATCCAGGAGCGCAAACAGAGGATGGATTCGATATACATTTGAAGATACCTCAAGGCATGAAAGTTTTGGATAAGGAATTGGAAAAATTTGGTGTATCATCAAAGAATGACTTGGTGCTTAAGTTGAAACGAAACTTGTACGGGTTAAAGCAGATATGGAGGTTCTGGTACGAGCTCCTGCAAAAAAAACTATGTTGGAAATGGGTTTCCGCCAGTGCATGACTGATACCTGTGTTTTCATGCGTCGAGATTCGGCATGTACAGGGCTGGCGGGAGTTTACGTTGACTACTTACTGATGACGGGAACCAGTGAGGCGTTGGTAAATAATTTCTTTAAAGACATGGCACTTTTGGAACTGAAGGACCTTGGAAAGTGTCGAAAAATTTATAGGTATGATGATCGGAGGAGACTCGAGCGAAGGGTACCTGATGGATCAAGAGGCAGCTACAAGTGAAGCGTTGGAGAAGCATGGGCTTATGGATGCAAACAGCGTAAGGACGCCGATCGCAGAAGGAGACATGAAACAAAGTTTGGATAAAAGATTGCCGGAATTTTCTGTAGAAGGTGCTGGTGTCTTTGGAAAGAGTGTTGATTTTTAATTGGTGTTTTGATGATGACTTACAAAATGAAATGTCCGGTTAAGCAAAGCTAAGGTGAATTTTGTGCATATCAAATTTCAAGTTTCAAGTTAGGAAATTTAGGTTAAGATGTTTTAACTTTACATAATAGACTCTCTTTTTATCTTAGCGACTAGTCAACGCGGACCATTTCCTCGTCGCATTTTTTGTTTAGTACTTACACACTAAACCCGTCTGCGCACCCCTAATCACTAATCGGTTTAGGTGCGTGGACTTAGCGGCATACATTTTTAACACCTACGACAGTAAAATGAATCATAAAGTTCCAGCTCGACGCAATATAGGTGGAATCCAGTTTATATTTTAAGGAAACTCTGACAAATCTAGCTTATTCTCTCTGATAGGAGGTATGTGTTGGAATTCACTATGGCTTTATGCGCGTGAGTGAGAACTATCAAGGTGAATTACAATTGTGCGAGACTGCCAAGAAACATAAATATAGCCTTAGTGCAGACCCTTTTTTTAATAAATATCCATACTTAACTGAAATGTCGCCGCTCGGTATAAAAACCATAATTGATAATCAGTAAGGAGATGATCATGGCGCCAAATCTCGTCCGGAGACTGCTCCTGAAGAAGCCTGTTCCACGTATCCTCTGAGCTCTTTTGCTGCCAGCGTTGTTCAATCTTCCTCAAAGGTGGAGTGATTAAGCGGTAATAAACACCTCGATAGGCTTTCAGAATCCTGCGCTTGATCGAAGGGATTTTAACCTCTTCCTTTACTGCCCAAGAAAATCTGTGAAGACTTGGATGTGCAGCGAAAACCAATCCGATTAGGAGATCCTCCAGATCGTCCGATCCACGCCCTTGGCTCTTGGAGTCTGTCGGTATACAAACCCAATACACTCCATTATTCCGTTGCAAAAGTTCTTGTTGATGTCTAGTTCGACAATTTGTTCCCACGACTTGGCGATCTCGAGTTAATTCCCACCGTATGTTTATGCAGTTTATTGGAGTCCATAAAAGCTTGAGAGAACATGGTGTCCCGAATAGCTCTTCACACGCGGCGAGCATAAAATGATGGCTTTCAGCCACCGTCCAACCTTTGCACGCGTGTGCCAACAGTTCCTCATTAAAGTAGCCTCCCACGCATATGTATTCTAAGTAACTCGAGTGATTTGTAACTCATGAATAGCCCGAAGCGGTATGCGATCATATTTCTGAGGCGACATAGCTGCCGTAGATATCTGTACAATCCACGCGTTAGAAACCCATTTGAAAGTACCCCAGAAAGGTTTTATGTGGTTCTGACATAATTCATGCCACGGTACGTGGCTTAAGTCAACCTTCACGGTGATGGCCTCTCCAGAACATAATCCTCTGGCCGGGTTACGCGTTGTGGCTCGCAATGTGCTTTGATGTTTGCCAAGTTAATACGTAACTTCATAAATGCCGTCGTTTATTCTGTGTCGGTCGCAGCGACTATGCTAGGTGTCCCCACACTTTCGTCTCCCGCCGCCGTACTTCGGAACGCTTCCGTTGTTGTCCGGATGCACAAAGAAATATCCATAAGTTGGTGGTGTCACTCCGAAAAATATGACTTCAATTGCGCCAGGCTTGTGTGTATCGATCCAGTGGTTCAAGAAGCCACATAGTGGCTTCATTGACCTCTAGGGTGTGAATGGCGGCCAGTAAGCCGAGGGATCCGCTGACTTAGGAGTGAAGAGTAGGTGCGGCGACATCTTGTGTCGTCCCTTGTCCGTTGAGGTTTGCTTACTCCGGATGAATCTCTTCTGTAAGTGTATCACCTCCTTTAGAGTGTCCTCTTCTAGCATGAACACCTTCGCTGTGAATTACATCTCTGGTAAAGCGATCGCGTTAAACAACGCCACGCGCTCTTTTACCGGAGTTTCATACTGTGTAGCAGTCAGGAGACGTCTCTGTATGGCTATTATTCTGCCAGCCCAGTTAATCGAGTTAAGCAAATTCGTTCGTATTTGGTATCCTAGGTATCTCACTGTGGCTCTCCGTTGCAAGACAAGAACTCCATACCAAGTATCCAACTGCTGCCTGATTCCAAACACCAGACCCTCTATTTGAAATAGATGATGTGATTATGGCCGATGATGATCTCTGTGAAAATGGAAATGGTACAAATCAATTGGTGACACGGTCAAATCAACATGGAAACGTTGGCCATCTGTGGAAACAAGCATAGTCGCTTATGCAGCGAATCCGTCATCAACAGAAATGGTTCCATTAGGCAACGTCAGCTGGGAAATTGTGACAACAGCTGATGACTCAGTGGTTACTGAGATGAGACCACCGAAACGTCACCGAATTGGATACGAACAGGCACATGCTATATACAAAACCCCGATATCGTATAATGGAGCCATTGAATCTCCACAGCGCGAAATGTGGGTGAAAGCAATACAAGATGAATTAAATGCGCTGAAAGAAAAAAGACATGGAGTGTTCAAGAAAAAACACCAAACAAAAAGGTCATTGGGACAAAATGGGTGTTTGCGATTAAAAGAAACGAGCATGGTGAAATCGAACGATTTAAGGCACGGCTTGTTGTCCTTGGATACCGTCAGACATATGACATCGACTACACCGAGACATATTCTCCGGTGGTTAACATAAATTCGGTGAGAATTTTCATGGCATATGTTGCCAAATGGGGATGTTTATACATCAGTATGACTTAGACACGGCATTTCCCAATGAATTGTTAGCAGAAGAGGTGTACATATATCCGACAATAGGCATTAGGGGAAAACCGGGGCTCGTGTTCAAGTTGAATCGGAGTATATATGGACTTAAACAAGCGGCAATTACCTGGTTTAAGACCATAACAAGATTTTTCGTCACTATGGGTTTCAAGTCTTGCACATCCGACTCATGCATTTTCATCCGAAAATGTGAAATTCGTGGATTTACGTTGCATATATGTCGATGACATGCTTATTGGTGCAACGTCGGTTGGCGCAATAAAAAGGGTTGCAGACGAAATCCTAAAAAAAATCAAGCTGAAGGTGCTAGGAAGCATTTATACTTGGTATTGAAGTGGATTACAAACAAGATCGACGACACTTAAAGTTAAGGCAAGGTCCCTGCATTCAAAGGATGATCAAAAAATTTAGTCAGATCAACTCGAAGCCAGTAACAAATCCAAGTGTTGAAGGACAGTTTTTGTACAAGTGCAAGGAAAAGGACCCAAAAATGGAAAATCGTCCTTTTCTGTCACTTGTCGGATCGCTGTTATATATTGCAACTGGGACACGACCAGATATTGCATATGCTTTTTTTAATTAAGTCGACACCTGGAACAGCCAAGTGAAGAATATTGGAAGGCCGGAATTCGAGTACTCAGATACCTCAAGTCAACTTCAAGCAGAGAAATTTGTTACCATGGGAATACAGATGGTATCAAAGTTGAAGTTTATACAAATGCAGACTGGGCAGGAAACAAAGAAAGTCGAAGATTCAACAGAGTGTGCCCTTGAGCACAGCAGAAGCAGAATACATGGCTTTATCGTTATGCATTCAACAAGTGTTGTGGACAAGGGGCTTACTGAAGGAATTGAAGATTAATGTCGATTATCCAATTTCTGTCTACGGAGATAACCAGAGTCCAATTGCTATTGCTAAAAATGATGGATACCAGAGTCGTGCGAAACATATCGACATTTGGTATCATTTTGTGCGGGAACAAGTCAAGGCCAAGATCGTGGACGTCAAGTATATTGAATCAAAATTTTAATTGCCTGATTTCTTAACTAAGGCGATTTCGGTAAAGAAGTTTTGCTTATTAGAGGAAAAATCCAATATTTTGGGAACTTCTACACCTTTTCCCGGTCAAAGTTGGACTAGTTTCGAGCCAAAGTTGGATTTTTAGGTTTTGGAAAAATGAGGTTTCATACAATGTCGGATTCTTTAACAAGCAAAGTTGGATTATTTTGCGTACTTAGTGGAGACATAACTGTGTACAACATTTTTCGATGCGCCGTGCCTACAGCGCAACAATGGTGATCATGACAACAATGTGACTACTTTCAAGGTGTAACAAGGCAATATCGCCAACTACTGTACTGCTGTCTCCGTAGTAAAAAAGGTTCATTCGTAGACGAGAGACCAATGGTTATAGGTAATACAATAGATCTCACTCATCCTCCCCTCGATTTTTTTGCGTGAATGACACCGAGATCGTCGCTTCTGCCTGCCAGTTCACAAAGCGCGACTCCCTTCGGTTCGGGGACAAACCTTCCTTATCACTGACACAATTCAATGTCTCGCTCTCTCTTTTGGTTCCAGTCATAGGCTCAACCTTCTCCTTGTCCTTCAACCCGCGACGTGGGTGTCGGTATCTGAAGCTTCCACGTTACGCAGTCTAGGCATCTGGCATCGCGTCACTTGGCCACATGTTTGTCACGCCGTTTGCCTGGCGACGATCTTGAGCAATCACAAAAACCGTCTCCTCGCCAACACTCGTGTACGAATCTCCTGGATTCCAGAGCAATGTCGTGCCACTTCCTTGTGCAGATTGAGCTGTGCTGATCGCAAAGACAATCACACCTGCGCATTGGGCGTAGGCTGATGACGCTACTTCCGAAAAAGTCTTGCCGAAAACCACAGACGAAGGCGGCAACTGAACTGAGTATACTTCGTGACTCGAGCCGTATAAGTATCGATCTTGCCACGAGGCATCTGCTTCAGGAGGTTCTTTGGCATCACCACACGTCTCGTAGCTACAGTGTAGACGTTGACGTCAGATTATACATGAAGGTCGAAAAGCCCAGACAGACGCAATTCTGACCAAGTAACGAGTGCAAGACTTCTGTAAAACAGAGCACACTGGAAACTTTCAAGTCTGCTACAAGTCGTCGATTTGCTGATAAGTGGAGCTGTGCAAACACACGAGCATTCGGCGCTTCCCGTCGAGCTGCCAGAATGCGCATCAATGCGAGGTGGTCGCTACTTGCGAGTGTCTTGCCGCTCACACGTCGAGCAAGGATGACGATCCTGTCAGCGAAAGCACACGCCGCTCTGTGTGTGTCATCAACATCCAGCAAGGAACCTTGAATGAAATTCGCACGTCTCAAGAAGATGAGCGCGTCTATAAATGTTGTATACAGTTATGTCTCCACTTAGTACGCAAAATAATCCAACTTTACTTGTTAAAGAATCCGACATTGCATAAAACCTCATTTTTCCAAAACCTAAAAATCCAACTTTGGCTCGAAACTAGTTCAACTTTGACCGGGAAAAGGTGTAGTCGAGGGGGGGGTATTGTAACTTGATGAGGTGGTACAGGTGGTACACTTATTACATATGCATTATAAAAAGGTACGGGACGGAGCAGCTGGGATGAGCAATGGGACTACATTGGACAACAGTTTACAACTGGTAGCCTATCCACATCACGAAGATGGGACATAAATCGTTAATTAGGATGGAGATTGGAAAATACACAGAAAATCCGAAAGTACAGAGAGCACAAGGAATCTAAAGGCAGAGTGGGTAGGGGGCGGAAGAGGTTGGGGTAGTCACGACCAAAACCTCTAGTACGCAATATAAAGAAAGACGGGTTTTCTCTGTGGCCTACCAGCCCACAGCCGTCGACAAAGAGACTCCCTCAGAAATCGAAATGCTTGCTGACAAGCCGAAAAAAGGTGCTCATGACCGCCACAGCGCGGCGAATTTGTCGGACGCCGGCCCACGGCCGCTCAAATCAAAGCTCCATGTGTACGCAAGGTGTGTGCAGTGGTCGGTTGCGTGGTTTTGGTTTCGATCCATGTCTGACAGTGCACTTTCTCTCGCATTTTTCTAGTGACACTGCTGACGCAGATACGCCTCTGCAGAACGTGATACAGGCTTTGCACGCGGTGGTGGGCGACGCACTGTTCAGTGCGGCGCCACTCCTCTCTCAGAGCGACCATAACTGCCACTATCATCACAGCCCCGACCACTATAGCTACGATCACGACAAACACGAGTGTTACGTGTACGCCTTTCGGGACCTGATCCGGTCAAGCCTTGCACGGTGCACGGGTAACCTGTAAGGACAGCAGTTGACGCTGGACGTGACGGCATGTCCCGGTTTGTTAGCCATCGCTGCGCAGCAGCGCAGCCAGCGCCAACACAACCAGACAAACCTACTTTATGAGCACCAACTCGGGCATGAACTCCCACGCTGTCCAAGAAATCCCCGCGCCTCGCGTTGTGTGCGCACAGCTGCAGCCGCGGCCCAGAGACGCGCAGTTGATTATGACGATCGAACGCCGGCAAGTTCTCGATTGTGAACAGTTCGCTAAATGTGACGGTGCGTCGAGAGGTTTTGTGCTGTGGATACTTGACTATCTGTGTTGATAAGAAGTGGTTATTTATTTCGTAGATCTCGGCTGTGTCGCCCAAGTACACTGCCACGCGGGATCGTGTGATGGGTATCCTGACGGAGGGCGATGCACAGCTCACGTTCTACGACACGCCTGGTCTCATTAAGCCCAAGGTGACCAGGCGTCTACGTGAGCAAGTTGATCACGACTGCATCTAAGACCGCAGTGACGCTGTGAAGCGCTTGGACGATGACGCGTTGGAAAAGTTTGTGACAACGTCGGCACAGGTCGCATCGCCCATATGCTCGTGATGAACAAGAGCGATCTCGTGAACGACATCGAAAAGGTTAACGTCAATCATAAGATTCGCGACATAGATGATCGAAGAGGTGTTCTAGAAGAACTACGACGTTAAGGAATTCGACAAGCTCGAGCAGGATATTGATTCGCTCTAGTTTGTCGGCGACAACGCTCTTTGCGTGCAGTGAATGGTGCACGGGCGCAGCCGCAAGCGTGGTCCACAAGAAAAAATGGAGCGTCTCCTCCACGACGCGACAATATCAATATCCGTGAAGGCGTTTGACTGCCGCTTATCGTTACCTCCGTGCATGCGCCTCCTCATCAGGGACCATGTGCTCATCATCATCTAGTTCGCTCGCTTTGTGCACCACGCACGTCGAACTCATCGGGTCTGGGTACCCGAAATTTGTCTGTTCGTCGTGCGTCACGAGCGGCTTCCCAAGAGCAACCAAGTCTGTTGATGGATCATCCCTACACTGCCACCCACGAAGACCCACACCATCAAGGGACAGACCATGCTTCATATCTGTGAGACCACCGATGTGTACCACCTCGACTATCGCGCGAGGACAGACCCACAGCTGCAACACAGGCGGGGCAGCAGCAGCAGCCTACAGCGATAGTAGCACCATCACAACTTCTGCGCGGTGCTGAGCTCGTAACGAAAACGACCATAACGATCTGAGATGCGCGAGCGGGGTCAGATTGCGTAGTGCGCGGGCGTGTGGCCGACAATTTCCTTGAGGTGGGTGGAACCTACGAGTGGATAACGTGCATCAATGTCGAATGTGTACTGCCTGTTGATGTAGTGACGCGCTGCTATTCCGTCGAGAGTGCTTTGCCAACTCGAGGTCTTCTCCCACTGGATATCTTGCGGCGTTTGTTTGCAAATGTCTGACGGGCTGTGCGAGGCCAACCACTTCGATCTCGGCGATCATCCGATATTTTGTAGTTGGACTGTGTGGACTTTCCGCGTTTAAAAAAACACCTTTTTGTACAAAACGTTGGACAGCTCTCAAAGCAGCCGTATCGTCGCCATCATTGACTTGAAGGAGATCACACGCGACTAAATGTTGTAAGACGTTCCTCGCAACAGTGCGAGTGCGTGTCTCGCAGCGCCTCTGAATAAACGAGCGCACGGAAGCTTATAGATGGACGTAGAGAGTACTCGAGTAGGCTACTGGCTGCGGTTAGCAGGGGGCTGGGCAACATAAACGGTTCCATCGCTTTGAAATGTTGACCAGGTATGATACACCGTTTTGGCTGATCGACCGAGAAGTCTACCAACCTTGACGTCTATCGACAATTTCGCTCTGAGGTTTACTGCACCCGACCGTAAATTAGCGGATGCAGCGAGAATATCCAAGCGCTCTTCTTTCGTGATCGATCGCCCTCTGCTTCTAACAACATAGTTGAGCGCTTCACGACAGTCATCCCTTGCGGCATGCATCAGTCGCTTCGGCTCCATCTTTTCTTCCAATGCGATCCAACCAAGGTACAGCTCACACTCTTCACGAAGACGTTGCCTTCTTGCTTTACGGAAGAAATACCCGGTTTTAGCACTGGTGAACCCCATTTTATAGGGCACACTACATATATTATATATAATGTCTTACAGTTTATGTTTTCTTGTAGTTCAAATCGTGGCTTCTGATTGGCTTCGATAGCTTTATGGTTAGGGGGATTCTTTAGTTATAAGGTTCTGCGGCGAGATTGAAGCAAATATTTCTTAAAATCTCCACATATGGAGTACAACGCACGCGCCACGTATCCTGAAAATTTTAAATAAAAACAACAAAATAGCAAAACCGTTATTAAAAAATGTCCTCGATGCTGTCGACCACTGTAAAATCAACATATAGTAACGTTATTACATGTTTCCAGTCTTCCAAATCTGCTCAATCAATGAACGATTTGACCAGGTTGTTCGAGCAAATCGCGTAAGTTTTATGTGGTTCACACAATATTATAGTCTTCCCCACCAAAGAGTGGAAGCGCGGCAATGTCAGTTGAACGGGAGACGCTTGATCTAGGCCTACACCATAATGCTACTTCACTCACCAAAGACCAATATTTCCTAAGTCAGCAGTGCAGAAATTTAGTATGCGGATCGCAAAATGGCGAGTGGCTGCACTTCATCTGACTCCGCACGCAAGAAAGCTTCGGAAAGAGAATCAGGACGCTGTAGGTAAGTACGAAGTGGTGAATTCGTCAGCTCAAGTTTCATTTGTATCCAGGCAAGGTTATCAAAAGTACCGTCAAGTGAAAATTGACAACCTAAACTGCTCGTGCTCAACTCTTAAGCCCTAAGTAACTACCTTGTTGCAGTTCTTCCTGCAACAAACTACAATGGCAGCATATTTGGCGCGCTAAATCTCGCGTAGCTGTTGGAAACATTCGTTAGTGCGTTTGACGGCCGTTCGATCAAACTCGTCGAGGATCGTAGCACCCGGACGTGGGGCTGTCCGAGCACCTCCAAACTACAGGCAGGCTGGACGGAGCCAGAAGAGGCGCGTTGCTAGTGCAGGCGACAGCAACGGAGGGCCCACGTATTGGTGCTGGACATGCTTCCAAGTGGGACACAACCGAACAACATGTCGTCATCATGGTAGGTCGAGAGGTCGTTCCAACCAGAACTATGTTTCAACGAGCATACCTCTTGGTGTCGATAATACTCCAACGCTGCATCAGGACCTCTTACCTACCCGTGCTTGAGATCCCGGATCTCAAATGAACAATTTTCTACTGTCATCACTCAGCTACCAACGACGGCTTCCCTACCGTCAGCACTAGCGTTTTGCTACATCAATACTTCGTCGACATGCAGTTGCTACCTCTTCTCAATTACATTTATATCGTCTTCGTGCAACCTTGCATTACAATACAAACATTCTTTGCGTCTTTTAGCATTTCTTCTTGTCACAAATACAACCTACATTACTTATCTTATCGGAGAATGTAAAATGGCACCCACCACTATCCTCATTGCGTGATAGATAAAGATCGAGAGGACTATCCGGTATCGTATATAGTGTGCGCTTCTCATGTCCCGTTCACGACGAAGCTCCAATACTAACCAGATTCGTTACCTAGACCGATTCCACAGAATGTGCGTCAGTATGATGTGAGAGAGGTCAGTCAATTCCAGGCACAATCAACCAACATGCAAGCTGTTAGATTAAAAATGCGGGTATTGAAGAATCGCTTCCGAGATAAAGTAGAAGCCGAAGCATTCGCGCAAATATTTCTCACGACTACTCGTGTACTACTATCAATTACCAATAGACCAATAATGGGGTATAGTTTAGAACTGCATGGTATCAACGCAGTTCGCGCGGGACAGTCACAGCACACAAGTGTGTCGAAGTCGATCTCGTAATTTTCGTTCAAGGTTCGAACCCCCACGGGGGGGGCAGATGACTGACTGTCGGAGGGGGTACTCCATCCATCCAGGTCTTGATCCAGGTCAGCATTGAGCTGCCGACCGGTCACTCCCGTCACCTTGGCTGTGACGACTGGGACGATCCATCTCTTGAAATCTCACCTTGTGTACTTGTCAGCACTGGAGGTTACGCTCTCCTGGTGGACTCTAGGGCGAAAGCTAAAGGCTGGTTTAATAGGTGAACGAGGGTTAGGACTAGGGTTGCGCCTGGGCTGAAATCCTTACCGGGGAGCGGGCTGGCGTTATACTTGGTATCAGTATACCGCAAATGCTGGACCGAGGTTGCTTAATCGGCCAACCCAACCAAAGACAATAAGGGGGTTGCTCCAATCTTGTGAGTAAACATGAACTCCAAACAATTATTCACATTCTTCCACAGTAAGCCACAGCTTCGCCTTCCCTTCCAATACAATAATACCGTGTTCCAAACACGGGTTACTTTAGTGAGTGTACTACTTCCAGTGACTCCCAATCAGGGGACTTCCGGTGGGTCTCTTGAGACCTTCCCCAAGAAAACCAATAACAACTAGAGGGGACCTTGTTAACCCTCTGCTGTGAACCAATATCGACTTGTGTCTTAGAAAGAGAAACGTATACTGATTTTATCCCTATATTCAATATAAACCTATTGTGTACCCTACACAAAATATAGTGCTGGATGTCCGTGTACCTTCCAGAGGGGTCCGCTAATTATCTTCAACGTGTTCGTCGTCGCCACCCGATTGGCTCATAATGGTGCGTCAAGCTACTACAGTGATATAGCCCCGTTAGCACCAGTGGACCCTCTCGCACGACCCTTGACCGTCTGCACTCACTGTCAGCCATCTTCATAGAACGTCAAGCAGCCTTGGCCCTCAGCTGGTCGGACCCCGACAGCACTGTGATCCTGACTCAACACGGCTGGCCTGGTCCAGCTTGGATGCTGCACTTTTCGTTAGCCCACATGGTCTACCAACTCTGAGCCTGCCTTCCACTCCTTTCGTATCCACACATGTCCATCCGATACCCTTCAATGCTCTATTCGCGTAGAGTCTGTGGCTATCTTCCCGACTTATGAGCCGACTTATGGTGGTCGTACCGATTGGTAATTTGAGCCAATCAGGTATTGTCAGCACAGGTGTGCTCCACATCCGGCAATGAATTTATCCCGGAATCGCTTTACCGCACCAGCGGTCAAGTTAACACAAGCACACACCAACAACTTCAAATGATATATTATAAGCCCAACCTACGGTTGAAACCCAAGCTAAGGCTCGTCGGGTGCGATCCCAGTGTTATTGATCTTACCAAAGAAGATACAGCAATTGCCCCACGCTTTACAGCAATTGCACCGGCATTTACAGCAATGGCTAAAGTGGAGGCTCTGTTTGCGCCAAGTTCCGGCATTTGTTGGCGAGCTCAGAAAGGTCAACACAATAACTGAGCAAACGCATAGAGACACGATCAATAATCATCAAAGTAATTAACCACCACCTCTAGGGTCCACCAGGAGAGCGTAACCGCCAGTCCTGACGGGTACACAAGGTGAGCTTAAACAAGATAAATCATCCTAGTCATCACAGCGAAGGTGATGGTCCAGCCAGCTTGATGCTGTTTCGGACCAAGACCTGGATGGATGGACGTAGTACCCCCTCCGACAGTCAATCATCTGGATACCCCGTGGGTGTTCGCACCTCGGAAAGAATTTCCGAGAGCGACTACACCACATACACACCTGTCCATGAAGAGCAGGATGGCGAGGACGAGAGCGACTTGCTACCAAAGTAATACTCCACCCGAATACCCTACCGTAAAACGCTTCAGTTGTTGACTGGGATCCTGCTATGGCTATCGCGATGTAGAAAGCCAGGCTTTGTTTTCGCTGCGCACTGGCCAGTCGGTGCGTGAATGCACCGCTAGATCAAGACTGGTACTGGGCAAAGCGGTTGCCCGCTATCTAAAGTCTATCCATGTGAAGCTTGAACTTATGGAGACCAATGAAAACAAAAAGCAGGGAATCGTCCTTGAAGGCTACAGAGACACGGATTACGTCGCGGATCGCGCAGACTGCAAATCCGCAAGTGGAGAGGTGATATGCTCAAAATGATATGATCGTCGGTTTGACACGTCCAACTGGTGTTTGCATGATCGAAACCAATAGAGTCATGACCCCACTTCGCGTCATGAGCCCATGTCGGGTCATTAACCGCATGTGCGTGGAGGGGCATATCAGATCAGGTCACTTTTAGCCAATCATAGCGTCTATGTCTGGCCGGATCACGGCTCATGATCGCGTTAGAAATGCCTCTTAGTCGTCTTAAAAGCCTTCTTGAGTGGTGATCTTGAAAAATTGAACCAAACCGGAGCGAAGAATTGTGTTAAATTATCTTACAACAATAAGATGGAATAAAACAACTTGCTTTTCTTTTATTCTCATGTTGATCAAGCTGATGTGGATCCCGATCGATCAGCAAATTGATGATTCCGGAGACTTTGCAAGCCGGCGACCTAAAAAACGTAAGCATGGAATTGTCAACGGTGGAGGCCGAGCTAATGGGAGTATCACCGGTGGTGAGAAACCTGTTAGCGCTGAATGAACAGATTGGTGAAAGCGGAGTGCGTGTGACCAAGCCGATGATGATAATAAGATGAATGTAAGCAACTTCAATGTAAAGACACCTCTAGACGACTTAAATATATCAATATACACCTCAAACTCATCAAGGTTTGCAAAACAAAGGAAGAGGGTGTTGTACTGCAAGACCCGTTTTATGCGAGCTTCTCTAGACGATCGCCACGCCGCGATTGATAAGGCTACGAAAGCTGATCTTGCTGGTGTGACAAAATTACGGGAATGAATGGTGAAGGACACAGTTGATGTTGACATGTTGCCATCCTCAGAGAGAAGGCGAAACACAACTAGAATATGGCAAAGCAACTATTGAGGATCTATCAGGAAGTGATCGATGGTAATGGATACGCGAGATAAATAGCATTTTAATTTTAATACACTGAACTTTCTCATCTATCTTATGCTATCCAGAATGGATAATTTACACGAACACCATGGTCAGCGCAGTTGATACATGAGTCGTTTCGCATTATTTTTATCGCGTTGAACGTTTGCAATTGGCGGACGAACTCCACGCAGATAAGATCATAAATACTACTAGGTTAACTGTGCTTGGTGAGGTGTCAAATATAGATCTTGCTGCCAACAAAACCTATATATTGTGGTCAAAATGGAAATCTCATAGTTTAGAAGTTAAAATTAGTCTAATCAGACTAATTACTGGAGCGATAATAAAACTTAAAATTGGAAATGGATGGGATTCGATGAAAACGCTAATGACAATGGAGATCGAGCTCGATGGCTAAAATACGATAGCGACATACGAAAACTCGCGATAAAACTCATAAACTCTACATTTTATAGAACTGCGGAAATATTTCTGTATATTGTAGTGTATTGTAGTAAGTAAAATTCAATTTGGTAAAGTTCTGCCACTTTGCAAAACTAGTGGGCCTTTTATATGAAAATTAAATAATTATAGAAAATATACAAGCACAAACGTTCCGTGCGAAGTATACCAAATTAAGTTTTACTTACTACTTCCTCCGTCTCAAAATATAAGGCGCAGTCGACATTTAAGCATATCCCAAAATATAGGGCAGAGTATCGATGCAGACTTGACTTAATTATACCCACAAGCTTCGCTAAAGTGCGAACGTTGGTTTGTGCATGGAGGCAAAAGTAGGATGGTCTCTGCGAGATTTTCGCTGCTAATTCGCCGTTCAAGCGTGGTCTGTCACGTCTCCCACACTCCCCGTCGTGTATAGAGCCCGCTTGGATTTCCTCTCTCGCCATTTCCAAAGGCGGAAAGCGATCATTCGGAACAGTCAAACTTGACGGATAAAGCTGGCATAAGTCCCCTTGGAAGGCAACGTTTCGTGACCGCCGCATACATACGGGCAAGTACGGCTCTGCGCTCGTCTATGGTCAAGTTCTTGCGCATTTGGGAGGGTTATGAGCGGCGGCGCTGCGTCATTTTTAAAATGTGGAGGCTTGGGAACCCCAACATTTGCTCGTCATATCTCACGATCTAGAGCATCAATCGGCTTTCACCAAAAACCTCGCCAATCAGCAATAAACGCGCTTTCTATTCCACCAATCAACAGCATGCAGTAGTTTCTGGGCGCCTTAATCGAGAATTTTGAAAAATCACTGCATTATATTTTTGGGACGGAGGAAGTACAATACACTGCAGTATACACGAATATTTCCGCACTTCTATAAAATGGAGGGTTTATGAGTTTTGTCGCGAGTTTTTGTATGTCGCTATCGTATTTTGGCCATCGAGCTCGATCTCCATTGTCATTAGCGTTTTCATCGAATCCCATCCATTTACGTTTTCCACTGAAATACCACGCCTTCGGGGCAAATACTATTGCTTCGCTTCTAGCAACTCGATGACAAATTTCCTCGTATCCTTTTGTTCTCTTGATACTTAAAGCATCATCACCACCATCAGGCATTCATTATCGTTGCAAGTCATCAAAGCTTTGGCGATGAATTTGTTGCCTCTTCCGAATTTTGTGGTGGTCATATCCACATAAATCCTTCCAAGTGTGAACCTAATCCTTCCAAGTGTAAAAAATTAGGTTTGTGACAAGAGCGGCTCGGTCTTGACCTTCATCTTTGCGCTGGAGCCATAAAACTTACTTTAGAAGTTTTCTTTTCCAATCTGCTGTTGCAGATTTCACTGTTCCTAATTATTAGTATGTGTTCATCCCACACACAGTTCAATCGAATCGTAGTTGATAATGTTTTTTTTTCTGGTAGGAACCTCAACTGGTATATTTTTAAAGGGCGTTCTTACAAAAGCCTTTTATTGGTCTTCTTGTTATATTCAAGAAGCAGCAAGATGATCGATTATAAAGGAAAGATTAAATCAACTAGTTTTGGTGACCAAGATTTGAGGACGTATCATTAACGAGCTCAGAGATTTGAGGTAGTAACAGATCGCCATGAAAAAGTGAGCGTGGCAAGGTTTCAGATCCGAGGGAGAGGACGCGTTAACGAAAGGCTATCATCATTATCAGACCAATAATGTAACAAACACCGGTGGTTTATGAGGTTGAGCTACGCTCGAGTTTCCACAGAATGACCATACGCAAGTTTGAGCATCTCACAAATGATTTATGAGCACGAGGAGCTACGGCACGAATTAGAAGCGACGAAACAAGAAGCAGACAAGCTGCGAGCCGCGGTTCATGTATGGAACAGTGACTTCAACTTGCCACGCAGCATTCAAAGCAGCGATCGATTAATTGTTTACATTTGGAATGGGTGATACTGTGCAGGTAATTCGGTTGTGGTCCTACTGGCCGCACAGACAAGGGGTTGCGACTGTTTATTAAAACATTAGGACTCTTGTGGTAAATTGACTCGAGAGCGACTACACCACACTCGCTAAATGGTAACATGATGTATAGGATCTTTGACACTTGCCCGGTGCAGGAAGATTAAAAGGAAATGATTACGCATTACATGGAAATCCCACTACGTAGGGAATCCAGACGAATTTTGGTCCGATTCAATCTTTCTACGTTTGTTGGCGCGTTGGTGGTTTAGATTTCAATTCTGAAATTTGACTTGGTGACGCCCCCCCATCACCAAGTCAAATGCTGTAAATCCTAAATTGCCAAAATACGCTGGTTGTCACCAGATATCATCGGGACAAATTTCCGAGCAAATGGGAATGAATACCTAAGACCGTCCGGCCATAATTGGACAAGGGTTGAGTATCGAGCTTTTGCCCAGAACGCAGTCGGGGTCCTTTAGCCAAAATGGCCCTTTTGTCCCTTTGACGCTGCTTCACGTCTAAACTAAACATAATGTGTATAATTTTCTTCTCGGCATCTTTGAAAAAGGATCACGTGGGTACGCTTGTCGTATCGATATTTTAGCCAAGAGGTGGTCTCTGATTCGCCACTGGCAATTACGCTTGATTATGTCGTAGAGAGTTAAACTAGCCACGTTTCCAGCACCACCCTGCTTGATGCCGCCCAATACAACCTCCCACGCGTGATGTCGCCGCACGTCGCAATGAGCAAGTTTGTTCAAAGCCCAATCTTGTGGTCTTGTCTTTCATTGTTGACTCCATTTTATTCTATTCGTCGGATATACACGGGTTGCTACTGTAGAGAAATGGTTGATCTTATTGGCTAATATGTGTTGTCGGATATAACACCGTGTCGGATATAAAACCGGTTATACGGTACCGGTATTTGGTATACTTTTATTTTTCGAATGGGCGCTGATAGCTGGACCACACCCTTTTGATAAATGGACCACACTCCCCAGATCTGACCAATCAGAAGCAACGGACGCGAATTAAACTAAAATTGGCATTTGCTAAAAAAAATCCTAAGCTTAATATGCCACGTTTTGAGCATTTATCAACACAAAAAAGTTATCATCGACAATGCGGTCCGTACCAAGCGTAAGTCACGAGACGTGGATCTTTGGTGACGATAAATGAAGACTGTATTGCCGCCGATGCGTCCAGAAGATTTTATCTTTTTTCTCATGCAAAGTCGACCACATTTTGAACTATACGTTTGGCTCCATGTGGAATATGTGCTCAGCCTCTTTTAGAAGAACCGAAACACGAACTTTTGGCGATTTGGCATGTGTACATGTAGGCAAGGCGCAAAACGATTCGCAGGCCATTACACTTGCGACTTAAAATGATTTGTACCTGGCAGTGGCTAGTCGTCGCTTTGATGAAAAATTTGAGCCCCTTAACCTGTGGCAATAATGCTTTTTATCAAGGCGCAGCAAGATATTTTCACAATGCTACGATCGTCGTGGCAAAAGCAATACAAAATAGCGTTGCAGGACTCTCTTATTCATTTTTGATCTGGTGGAAAAATCAAACAATGACTCACCCCCCCCTCAAAATTACTGTCGAGAGCCTTTTTCTCTGCGGATTATTCAAAGACACAAACAGTAGATAATAGAGCGGATGCATCAGAGATATGGCATTCAAGGTTGGTGGCAGATCCTGATATAATTCAAGGGCGCGGTCGTTCTCAAGGTAATACCAACCGCGAGTCAAATTCCTCACAGAGATCCCTCTGCATTTGAATATGTGGAAGGAGCTGAAGTGCAGACCAATGGTGGCGGGTGGAACCGTACCTGCGGGGAGTGTCATGAAAAAGGACACAACATCAAAACTTGTCCTGTTTATCGCCGGAGATTAAGGCTTCAATTGAACACTGTTGAATAGAAAAAACTGGGACGTCTTTAGAGCAGAACTTCTGTCTGGAAGGGCGACTTGTTTATTGTTTACTGTCACTACGCTGTCGTAGAAAAAATATCAATAGATAGACTACATGGTATTTGAATTAGTTAGTACTACTGTAGTGGCAGTGTAGTCAAAATGTTCATACGCGTCCGTTGCTTCTGATTGGTCCGATCTGGGGGGGGTCCACTTATCAGATTTTCAATGGGAGTCACTAGGTATACACCAGGGTTGGGCGGATTTGGTACTGGTAGTACCACCGGTAGTACCACCGATAATGAACACTACCGATACCAATACCGGGAACTTCAATTTAGGTATGAAGAGTACCGTACTGATACCGCCCTGAGTAGCGTTGGTATCTATTACTACCGAAGTCTGAAAGAATGGTATTGAGGGTCCGTCTGGTTGGCCACAAATCCGCTGGATTTCACTAGATTTGCAAAAAAAACACTGTTTTAGAGCAAACACTGTTTTAGCCGAGTTGGGTGGGCTGTCTGGTTCGCCAACCTTATGATTTTCAAACGCTGTATTGGCCTCCATCCGTTGTTTCCGAGATACGAAGTCGGAGTCGTATTTCGAAACAGTGGATGTATTTTTACGGTACGCTGTACTCGATGGAGAGTAGGAAACGGATGTATTTTGAAGTTAAGAGTAAAAAACATATACTAAATCTTCGTGACAGAGTACTTGAATATAATTAGCGCTTCGGCAAGGTACCTTCTATCGGCGGCATGATCGTCGGCTTCGATACGAGTGCCGCTCCGACCACGGTGTCATCGTCGTCTTGTTTTCTCGAGGCCCATTTGGTTATGATTGGTTTTGAAATGGTGCACTTTTGCGTCGACAGCTGCGTTTGATCGTCTCGGGATTGTGATTTATGTACCGGTACATGACTTTTAAAATATTAATAGAACCCTTTCTAATTATGCGTAAGTGGTGCGCAAGACGCAATGTTATGTCCGATAGAATGCACTTAAAAGTATAGGAAAGGCACCAAAGGTAGATAGATAACAAAAATTTATAATGAAATAAAAATACAACGGCTCTTTCATAGCTGCTCAATGGCTTGGCTCACCATTTCTAACTTCAGCTGTACCCATCTTGTATTGTTGTAAACGTGAAACTGCCAAATCAAAATCATGGATAGGTTCAAACAAGACGACGATGACACCGTGGTCGCAGCGGCACTCGTATCGAAGCCGACGATCATGCCGCCGATAGAAGGTACCTTGCAGAAACAATTTAATTATATTCAAGTACTCTGTCACGAAGATTTAGTATACGTTTTTTACTCTTAACTTCAAAATACATCAGTTTCCAACTCTCTATCGACTACAGCGTACCGTAAAAATACATCCACTGTTTCGAAATGCGACTCCGACCTCGTATCTCGGAAACAGCGGATGGATGCCAGAACAGCGTTTGGAAAACAGATGGTTGGCGAGCCAGACAGCACACCCAACTCGGCTGGAACAGTGTTTGCTCAGAAACAGTGTTTTTTTTGCAAATCCAGTGAAATCCAGTGGATTTGTGGCCAACCAGACGAACCCTTAAACAGTGTTTGGTCGTGAACGCTGTTTTGATCAAATCCAGTGGATTGTAGAAAACAGCGTATGCAAACAGAAAAATCCAGGATTTTACCAGACGGACCCTGACTATCGATAGTATTCACCGTCAGATCAAATCTAGGTACTCGGTACTGATAGTATTTACCGTCCATACTAATTTCAGTATTACAGTAGTACCGACTAAATCGGTATCCAGAGACAATATTTTGTTTCGGTATCTCTAGTATTGACATTGCAACATTCTGAAAAAAAGTCGTAGAGATGATAATGATATTAATATTTTTAACACTCCATTTCTATGTAGCGTCACAAGGCCTAATTAATTCTTCGTTTAACATTCAAGCAAAAGATAAGGAGGTCGACAATTAATTGATGGTAAGGATATTATCTCTATCTGCTTACTATGGAGTATGTCGAGCAAAGAAGTGCCAGCAGCACCACCCTTATCATTATGCTTAATAAGCAATTATATATGGGGAGACATTTTCATGAGCAAATATAACCAAACGTAAGCAATTTTATGCAAAATAAACGACATGCAATAAACGACATGACTAGACCCCAAAGAAGAAGCAGGAGAGCACAATGGTAGTTAGTTTTTTTTAATAGAGCATTTTTTCGTGAATGAAAGTAGTCTTTTATGTTGGAGATAAGAAGTTAAGAAAGCTAAACAACAAGTTGTGGTAACCTTTGATAACTATCTACTAGGATATCAATGACTAAAGCGCAAATGCTCCCTCACCATCAGTCCGTCGTCTTACAACGGCGATAGTTCTCCATGGTGGCATGTAACCCTCTTCTGACATACCGTATTTTACTTGTGACATAATTAGTGCTTCTAACGAATATAGGTAGAATGGAAAGTTGAGTGATGGAGTTGACCAATGAAAATTATCCTCCCTGTACCGTTCGTGAGGACCTCGAAATGGCTTATTTCATTCTCCAAAAGTCGAGGGTCGGTGACCTCCCTCCTGACGATATCTACACTTTGTGCACTTTCAGTGTCATCACAGCGATCATCATCATAATCTTCTTCTAGATCACTGGAATCACTTGTTTCAGTCATTGTGACATCCACCTCATCCTCTGGTTTATCCACTTGCGATCTAAGACCATGTATATACGCTGAATAATGTGCATCCTAGAAATAGAGACCAATTGGCCAGTGCATGTGATCCTTCTTAGCCAATTGTTTCAGTCCTTGTACCTGTTCCATACAAGTCAGTAACGAAATAGGATACTCCCCGCTCATCATGTAACAATTATGGTTTTTGTTACGTGTTTCTGGTGCGAAATGAATTACGCCCGGTTCCTCCATCTCATCATTATTATTAATGACAAAGATGTCTTTCTGCAGTAAGGTACTCATGGTAGCCAAGGTATCATTACTTCCCCATGCCTTTGCAGGTACCATATCAGTTAACCTGGATCCACTTGTCGCAAATTCTTCTAAATATATTTTTTGAATTCACGTACAGACTCATTTGCTGGTATCTATTCGTACCCACGACCTAACCCCAGTAAAGTTTGTTTGCAAATACATGCAGGGAATTTTAATTCGAAGTCCAATAGAGCCCGAATCTTGCACTCTTCTTTCACCAATCGTGCTAACGTTTCCAAAGCCTCAGCATTACCACTTTGGAATTTCAGCGACTCGGCATATTGCATACACTTGACTGTTACCTGTCGCCGGTGTTGCAATACGCCTTACACCCATTATCTTTTCAGCTTCTTGTAGGGTAATTTTGGTTTGGTGTGTATTTATAACTTGCTCCATCAGCTGAAAACCATCCACCATACCCTCTTTATCCGCTATGTCCTTTAAAATCCCTCGAATCGTGTCATTGATTTTACCTTCTTCAATTAGTAAATCAGTTTGTTGTGTCTGTTTACTTGATTGGCTGTCCTTATTCGCCTCCAAATCCTTGGATTCGTTTTGACCAGTTTGATCAGTGTCTGGCGACTTTTTTTGTTTGGTTACTTTATTTTTTGACAAGGTCTTTTAATAGACTGGTGGGTCTTATCTCTACTTTTGTCTTTCTCTTGCTGAGTGTGTGCTTTATTTACCACCTCTTTCCTCATTAGGTACCAAAATCTGTTGATACTGATACTATAGTTTCCTACCGATACCTAAAATTACCACGTCGGTCAGGTCAGCGCAAGAACATCTACAACTGGTGCGGTCTACAACCAAGGCACAGATTTTAGCGGTGGCCTATTACGAAAAAGGCATACCCGATACAAGGTTGCGTGGGATAAAAGTACAAATTGGTCTCGAATGTTTACAAGAAGGAGTACAGGACCTTTCACATGATCTAGGCCCGACGTCACTCCCTGAATGTCAGGAAGTAAGTAGATCAGAGATATTCGCACTTAGAAAATTTATTGTAACTTAATACTTAAGAGACTGAATAGAGTGCGATCGAACAACAACAAAATTACCACGTTGGTACGGTTTACGACCGAAATTAACATGGCCGGTATTGGTATACCAAAATTAGTACCGAAATCGGATTTGGCCGATATCACATACCGGTACTTGCACCAACATTGGACTGAATACCGGTAATTAGTACCGGTAGTTTGTACCGGGCTTGACTTATAAAATACTGGTAGTGGTTCACACGAACCAAAGTATAATGGAGAATGGAGAAATAATGGATTGTCATTGGTCAGATCCATCATGCATTCTACCTCATCCTTCTCGATCTGTCATACAAATATAAAAAGAAGAGGCTGGAGAAATGTAGTAGGCTGGCATGTGATTCGCCAAAAAACCTGAAGAAGAATGCTCGTAATTGGCTGTTATTATTGAGTAGAATGAGCTATTTTTAGTCTTTTCTTTTCAAACCCCCGGCCTCACAAGAACGACAGCACACAAATACTAGCTGAGAGATAACAAATAATAGGAATAAGTAGATGGAATAGAACCACAGAATATTTAAAAAGCGAGTTGGGTCTTGAAAGTTTAGTCACAACTGTAGACTTTATTCACTATAAAGTTATATTGTGCTCAATGAGAAGGAACACGATATAAGGAAAGGGGACGACTATTCAACCGCTATCCTAGTTCAAACGTGTTCCCAAAAGTCTTGGCAGTCAGTAGAGTGAGACATGGTGACGGAGGATATAATAAACAGGCTACGCGAGCCGACCATTCATAACTACTTCAAATGTGACATTGGGCAGATTATTATGACTCAAGATCCTGGAATGTTAGATGTCCTTCATTTTCTAACGGAAACGGTAGGTCGATTATCAATTCCGGAGCATATGAAGAAAATGGAAGCTGACCTGTCCCAACCAGCCATTTGAGAGGAATTAATGCACCAATACAGCATATCCAAACCTGTATTGTACCAATGGTACCGTAGAGTGTGGGCGGTTACTAATGGCAGTAATGAACAAGAGTTACTAGTTTCGGTTCAGAAGCGGGTTTACACACAGAAGGGGAAGACGATGCGTTGATAGAAGAACATGAACGAATGACCAAAGCCAAACGATTGTGTACAAGAAAGGATCATGTAGACAGTAGGACTCAGGTCGAAACAAAATCTAAATGTTATGTTCGGGGGTACGGGTGTTGAAATTATTCACCTTCAACGCAAATTAGTGGATGACGTTAGTGAATACGATCCAAGTTCTACGCACACTACGGAAGAATGGCCCCACGTATTTGGTGAATACGATCCAAGTTCTACGGACACTACGGAAGAATGGCCCCACGTATGGGGCGCCTTGGAGGATGCGTGGAAGCAACAGACCAAAGTGCCATTTCCACACCTTAACGCGGATCCAGGAGTGTGGAAAGCAGCTGCGGCTATTGAGAGCATAAGATTGTTACGGTTATTGAAAACATTTAACGGAGCTCCATATGTCCTCGACGGTATAACCACTGAGACATTAATCTCTATTACTCAAATATGGTGAGAACGATGTTGGTGCGCCATGATAGCACAAGGTAAAAGTAATGGTATCGAAGGGGTCCCGGCTGCATGGTTTGGAGAATAGGAACAACGATATGCAGCTATTAAAGCGCCGGCACAGCGAGCTGTGATCATTCATAGAACCCAGGAATGGAATGAATTACGTCGAAGACATTATGGAGGCATCAAGTTAATTCGATTATGTGCTCCAGATCAGAAACCCACGTTAGCTCGGTACTTGATAAGTGCACATTTATACGCAGAACAGTTTGCTGCCATGGTGGGTGAAGATTATCTTCCGAGCAATTCCATAATATAGTGACGCTACTTTAAAGTGCAAGCCGCATATAAAGATTTTTGATAAAAATTCTGGAGGACGAAGAATCAGCTTAAGCAGAATTACACGATTGGATGAACATAATTGCAGATCACTTCACAACTATTCCTGACACTCCAGGGATAGATAATGATGACTCTCACGAGTCTTCATCCTGTTACTCAGGGCAACGAAATGATCAATGAGCAGGTTTCACATGATTACTTTGATTTGTCATCGATGGAAAGTTATGCGAATATAGGCTTTTACAGGAATTGGAATTTCAGCCGATCAAATCAGAGACATCAAATCAGAAAGATGAGACTTCTTTTACAATATTGGCTCAAAATGTTAGAGGATTTAAGAAAACGGATATCATTCGATGGTTGTTAGCATGGAGATATATGAAAGGGCCAAATTTACCTCATATTTTTGTTCTCCAAGAAACCCATGTTACTCCCTCAGAAAAAGCATCCGAATACACAAAGCAATGGAATAGATTATTGGAAATTTACAACTGGTACAGAGAATTAGCATATTGGAGTATAGGAGACGATAAAACGGGAGAAGTAGAAATTCTGTTTCACCCAGACCAGGCCAAGTTTATATCTCCACGGAAACACCAAATTTGGTCCTCACGTCTTATTGCGGTTTAGTGGAAACTGTGACGATTGTAAATATATATGCCCCAGCCAGTAACACCACTGACAGAGAATATTTTTCACCTCGGTGAAACAGATCCTTCCCAACCAGATGGATAAATTAATACTATGTGGAGACTTTAACTGCGTTGAATCCCCAGTGATGGATCGTTTGGGAGGAGAACGTAACAATAACACCACGAGTATCCGTTTATCTCGTCTAGTCAAAAAATACCATCTAACGGATACGAGGGAACTTTTTATTGGATCAAACTCCGTTGATGAAAAATTAGACCCGAGTGAACACTGAACGTTTTGGAAAGGTAACTCGTCTAGTCGAATCGAGCGTTTTGTGTGTCTAAACGATTAACGGCATTGACCCAATGGCTAAATGTCAGTGAATCGCCTGTTTACTCAGACCATGCTCAAATTCAACTTTACTTATCAGAAACGAGACATCACCAAAAATACTTTTTGAACCAAAAACCCAGGTACCCTT
The DNA here is from genome assembly GCA_001887855.2 of Sclerospora graminicola. Classification (NCBI taxonomy): domain Eukaryota; phylum Oomycota; class Peronosporomycetes; order Peronosporales; family Peronosporaceae; genus Sclerospora; species Sclerospora graminicola. The sequence goes on from MIQA02023856.1 coordinate 56,498, forward strand.
TTTTTTGTTCATCTCAATTTGGGATTCATTATAAGATAGAAGGGGCATTACAAAACATATTGGATAGTCGAAATTCAGCTGATATTAAGTGGGGTCAACTGAGTGCTAAATTATGGCCACTCTGTTTCGTATATCAAGGAAATCAGCACGGCGTAGAAGACGAAGAGTACGTCAACTTCGCAGTTCATTACGAAGTAGAGCACGAACCTGGAAACACCTAGCTACAGCAATAGCAGAGACAATCAACAAGTCGCATAGAGTACGTCAAGGAAGAAGACTCCACCGAAAAGCGGAAGACTGAAGATGGCTCTATTAAAAGACCTGAGTGCGCGATAAGGACCAAACAGTATCACAGATAATAGTACCTATTAGATTAGCGGTACACCCAGAACGACGAGACCGGACAAGTTTGCGCCAGTTTGGCGAGGAATTATGGGAGTTGAACATCGTGAAGTACCATTATCTGACCTTGATGGAAAAGCAGCTGATATATTAACAATTCCCAACACTCGTCGGGTGTCAGCAGAGCAGAACAAATTTCTAATGGACGATATTGAGGAAAGTGAGGCTTAATCTGCAATCAAGTACCTTGACAGACGTAAAGCCACTGGATCAGATAATGATTTTTTCAAAGATTTTGCAGAAATACTGAGGCCAACGCTGACAATCCTATATAATGGATTACTTGAAGGGCGAATGTCGCCACTGTCATTTCAACGTGCACCGGTATTACCGTTGAGGAAAAAATGTGATTCAGCAGATGCACTAGATTACAGACCTATCTCGTTATTACAAACTGGTTATAATTTTTTTGCGAAAATACTGGCATTACGTTTACAAACCTTTTTAGGGTTTATAATCGGGGATACACAGCAAGGTTTTGTTTCTGGTCGGCGCATGGAAAAAGCAGTTGCAATAATGATGGCCACACTACAGACTGAACAATCATGCTGAAGTCAACTCTTACAACACGAAGAGTGTCAAGAAATTTTATTCTTGACTTCGCTAAAGCTTGTGATACTGTGGATAGACTATATTTGTATCATGTGCTGTTGTTATTGGGGTTCAGTTCCGGCTTTGTGAACTTAATCAGGAATTTACATGAGGGCCCTACAGCAGAGTTTCTAGTTAACAATCAGATTTCTCAACCTATAAAAGTATGTTCAGGAATACGTCAAGGTTGTCCATTGGCACCATTGTTATTCATTTTAACTGTGGAACCACTGGCGTTGGCTATTCAACAAGAGAAGGAACTAGAGGGCATCAAGATAGGAATAGTTTCCGCTCCTGATAAGCCCCAATAGAATTTGTTGATTATTCCACCATATTCTTGAAGAAATCAGAACAGATGGGCAAAGCTTTAGAAAGATTTGGTCAATTGGCGGGGCTAAAAGTACAAACAAAAAACGTAATTTTTTATTTCTGAGATATACTATTCTTCCAAAAGAAAGGTATTGAATACCAGTTTTAAAGAAAGGAGAGTCAACACGTTACTTAGGATATGAAATAGGATTGTGAAACATGACGGAAGTAAGCTAAGGCTTACGTATTCAACAGATACGTAGGCGATTAGCGGTAGCAGCGTCTTGCTCTCTTTCGATTATGGACCGATTCATGTTATTCAATACGATAGTGTTACCAGCGATCACGTTTACCACAAAGTATTCGATCCTCCGGACCACGCTTATTCATATACAAAATAAGTTTATATGGTCCCAAACTACAGACGGAGGGCCAGTGCGTCATAAAATGTCTCCTCTTTTAGTCTACACCCCACGTGAGGCTGGAGGACTAGGTTTAGTCTCCATACCGTTAGCTCTACGGGTTCAACGCCTTAAAGATGCGACAACATGGCTACTAAGCACAAACGATATTTATAAAACAGTGTGGATGATCTGGCGGTTCTCATATTGATCACTTGACGAATCACTGCGAATGACTCCTATTCAACGGAGACATTTTACGTTATGCAAGAATATGACAATTTCCAGAAAATAGTTACATTGAGTCAGGAATAGGGGTGGTGGCTAAGCCCATCTCCGACTCAGAGAAAACACTTGATGACATATGTGGAGCAGAACATAACGACTCTAGTTACACGGATACAAAGTGAACCTGGACCACATTCCTATGGCCTCAACGAATCCGAACTACTGGAATTATCTATTAATGTGGACAATATTCCCTATCACAATTTACTTCCGGCATATTATCAAGCATTCTGGGGTACATTAAGTTGGGCAAGAAATCCCTGGATACCGGAGGTACAGGCAACAACATTAGCACCTATAAACTACGATCGCATCCCGCAATCCAGTATTTGTTCGCTACAAATAAAAAAGATTGCTAAAAACAAGTATTACTGGAAAGTTCCCGTAGGACAAAAAGTTCACATACCCGAATTAAATTGGGTCGATGGATGACAACGATTATCCTGGCCTCTCCTAGAGTTAAAATTGGAAAAAATATTGGGGCACCACCTCCCATACCATCGTACAGATGTCCGGAAGTACTGCTTATGTACAGTTGGTCTGTTCTAAAGCCCGGGATAGTGGAAGGACATACGATGAACTATAGTTCAGTAATTTCACTACGTCAATCAGCGGGTGGGATTTACTGGGCACTAAATGCAATCAAGCCACTGTTGGATGACAATGGTAAGAAGGTGAACATAAAGACAATTGTTTGTTATCCACATCCTGAGCTGCATCAGTTTGGATGACCACTGGAAGAAGATACGGCATTTTGGCGAATACCACTAGGGATTAGAACCTTTTTCAAGAAAATATATCGTGAAAATATTGCAGTTCGACTTCCGGAAATACTTATTAGATGGGAGAAGAAAAGTATAAGGGATGACAGGTGGAGAATCACTCAGGATCAAACTCCTAACAACTATGGAAACATAAGGACCTTTTAACCGATTACCAAACATGGGTGATATATCGCATAGCTGCTCATCAGTTAAACACATTCTACCAAGGTCTGGACGCGTCGCAAATATGTCCGTAAAACCCAGACAGTACCATGAAAGCTCCAGATATAGCACATATCTTTTGGGGTTGCGTAAGCGCACGTCTCATTTGGATCAAATGGCTAAGCCATTGGATTGGAGAATCAGTGGATGCACGAATGCTTCATTACTTTAAAAGACATATCATAAATAGACAACCGCCTGAAAATAGTGATAGAGTGCGATTAACGATGAAGGAGAAATATGGAGTTAAAGTCTCTTCTTGTAAGAAACAATTTCGACTCTTATGGAGGGGATTTTGTGGTATTATCGTAGGTTGGTTGTGGCAATTGCGCAAAAAATCAATTTTTGATGGTTTGAGATACAAGTCAGCAGAAATCATCAATTTCCTATGGGCACATAGCAGAGCGCAACTAGACACAGTTGCTACCTTTGAGCAACAACAACCTACAACAAGAGAAGAGTGAATGCGTCTGCAATTGTGTATCCAGTGCGTGTTTGACACTTTACGTGCACCGCGATCAAAATCGAGCAGATACTCGGCGATCGAGCATTTGTATCATCAGGCAGATCCGGACCCTCATTTAATTTCTAGGATAAGGTCTTATATAGTAGTCAATAGTTAATAACTAACATGGACTGCCTTACACGTATATAAATTTTGGTACCTGATTTGCTACTATTGTACCGGTGCTGAAACGTGATACCGCACACCCCTGGTGCACACCACCTGTACCTTAAAGTAGGTACAACGTTCCGTTAAAGAATGAAGGTGACGTGCGCACAACAGGACCGCCATTTTTAGCCGTCTTTGTAGCAATAGTGTCGAAAGTGAACCACTGAAATAACGTCACACCGCAGCACCACGTAAAGCAAGCGAGCCGGCCAGTGCACGAGGACTCCACAAAGGTACGTGAGATAGTTAAAGCGAAAAGAATGCCACTTTATCCAAACGAGAAATAGAAACGTAACAGGAAACAGTTGTAGTATCACAATTGCCTTGCTCCGACTTCCAGTGTGCGTAACGTCAATACGGGACCGAAAAACACTCGAGTCCGCAGGAAGGGTCACGTAAGGGCGTCTTAAGTATGGTTAAAAGTAAAAAGTGATTTATTTATGTAAAAGTTAAAAATCTACACTAAATAGACTTAACCTGATTTTCATGTGACTATGCCCTTCGTCAGCCTTTTATACTTTAAATTCAGTATAGTGGTTCTCAACCACCTACATCCTCATGCAACCAATTTCAACAAATAGGGAGTCCAACGATTTCACCTCAAAAGCTGACAATATCTTCTCTTCGTTGACCTGCACCAGGCTAATTTCCGGGCGGTCAAATGACAGACTTAAGGGGTGTAGTCACCAAAAATGCAAAAGCTAAGAGCTGCTTGGGCTATCAAGAAATCAATTAAGGAACATTAATAGGCCAAAACTTCTGCTCTTTCCTTTCAATCTGCTTTTTATGAAGCCGATATGCTTTAATGCTTCGATTTTACCTGTAAATTGTTTGAGCCTCTTTTGTAATGAACCACTATCCTCTAAAGTATGTTAAGGATTGAGAGGACTTAGATGTTGTTCAACTGCATCCGGTTTTAAATCAAGAGAAAACTTAAAATTGGAAGAATGAACTATTTTATGCTCGTTATGTAGTTTGTTGATAATAGGTTGCTGGGTGGTCTTGCTATGAAAATATTTTTTTCTCGGACGACCTAGACCTATAGCTTAAACAATTGCGTCCGGGCGGGGGAAGTCTTACGTTTTGGCTAAATCCAACCTTTGAGTCATCAAGGGTTAGGGTTGCACCAAAACCCGTACCTCCTTTGTACCCGTTACATGGTACACGCTATTACTGAACCTCATTCTTTACGGTACGATGTACTTATTTTATGGTACAGGGGTGTGCACGTAGTGGCTCCCATATTTTTTTGCTTTATTGCCAGGCTGTACAATTGCAAGGTTTGGTTTGCATTTTATAAATTGACTGGGGTGAACTATGAGGTCAGATTACATGTACAATGTAATGTGTTGCTGGTTTATATCTAGATCCACTGCTATTCGTGGATAGATGTTACCAAATTCGTGCGCGCTATTCGATTACTTCCGGGGGACGATATCAAAGCGGGGCGTGAATACACGAGGCATGTTGGACACGAGCGTTGGCTTAATAGGGATAGTTCTCGTAATAGAGGGTGCCAGGGGGTAGCGCATCGCTCTCGGGCATGATCGACGTCGTCTATACCCGAATTCTGATTCAAAACGATTCCTGTCGTCTGGACAACCAGAAAAAAAGAGAAACTCTATCTTTGATGGCCTCGCTTGCGCATCTTCTTCGACTTGAGGCAATTCGTTGATAGTCTTACGATCGACATTCAACTGACTCATAGCCCAAATCTCGGATAAGATCGTTTCATTTGACAAAGTACTGCAATCACTAATGGATTCGGCATAAAGCAATGCTACCGGATTGTTGTGTTTTTTCCAAGACTTGACAGCCGCTTTCGTACGTTTCCTCATCTTGCGAGCTTCCTTCCTTTCTTGTTTTTCTGCATCCTTTAATGCCTTGCGAAGTTTCTTCTGGTCAGTCTTGACCACACTGGCAGGATCTACACTACAAATCGATTGCATCGAGTTTGTCGAAATCTCGATCGGATCACTCTCGAGTCGAATTGAACGCGTGTCACTGGACGAGAAGTAGAATGATGAAGACACAGATCGGTTGCTGCTCATGTTGAAATCGCACGAGGTCGTTTCCTGAGTAGCATCGTTAACACAGCTAGAGGATCGATATCGCTGCAGTGGGCTCTGTGAACCACTTTGACGAGAACGACTACGACGCAAGGATCCAACAAACTGAGCAATAGTGGCAAAAAGCATCGATAAACGAATGTGCCAGATGAGGTTTGTTAGATTATGGAGTTTGTTCCAAATGTAATCGGCAGAGGAATCACCTGTGAATTATCAGCTGTTGCAAGGTGTCGGCTGCTAGTGAGAAAGAGTCTGGCTATTGATGAAGTATCGTGGTTGGGGTCCTTATACGTAACTCTAGCTTAACGTTTTAAATATACACTTTTTGCCTTTTTTTGAAAGTCAACAATGAACTTGAAAAGCGAAGCATAGCGTTAACTGGCCTGATCGGACCATGCTGTCGATAGTAAACGCATATATTTCCCCCTGTTCTCCTTACCAGTCATTTGATTTATAAGAAAGCGTGCGTAGTACTAAGCTCAACTTCTTTTTGCTGCAGTCATACAAATCTGTTACCAGTAGTAGGTCAAATTCTAACTAAGTTCTAGCTAAGTCGTTTTGCAAATTTTACCTGTAAAAAAGGACTGAAGTTACTCATGGATAGACAGAATACCGGTAGTGGCAACACATTCGTAAAAATTGTCAGCGAGAAAAATAATAAATATCTCTGCCAAACCGTGCCATATGTTGCATTACTTTTCTGGACCAACAGTGGTATACCCGTACAAAATTTGGCATCTGTGGCATTATTTTTCTGGACCAAGAGGTATACCCGTACCAAATTTGTCATCTGTGGTTAAATCTCTCCATTCATGTCGGTGAGACATCTTGAACCTGCGTTCCGAACGCGCACTCCATTTCTGTGGAGGTAGCATTTCCCTTTACACACACTTTACTTCTCAGAATGGCCACAAAGACGATGGTCTCGCAGATGGGAACTCGTTGTTTGAAAGACGTGCCACAATGTCGAGATTGCAAGAATCACTCTGTTTTACATTGATATACCCTTATTTATACCCTTAAATGCATTCATAGTTCATGAGTTTTTACTAAAACTATAGATTACTGAAGCAACATGCTATTAAACCACCTTTTGAAGAAATTTTTCAGCTGTTGGAATAGTCCTATATTGACTGGCACAGGGTACCATGTAGGGGGTACTCTGGGGCCTGCTTACCCTTTTGTAAGCATACTACTGGTTGTTGTGGTTGTCTGCACATGTCATACTTCATATTCATTTTGAGAGTGAGAGTCGAGAAAATTGACGGCATCTAACTCACGCGATGTCACAACCTTACACCCATCTCACCCCTATAGCTAGTATGCGTGCGTATGTCTCTTCATACTCAATGTGATACTAGATCTCTACCGCCACAATTGCAACGAAAATAGCGAGAACCTCGTTTGGCTTACCATGAATATGGAAAAAGGCCGTAATGATGAAAATACCACCATGAGCACGGCGGGTAAGTGCCTGAATGTAGAAAAGTGTGAGCTAGATGGACGGCTCTCACGCCTACTCCGCGTCAAAGAGGCCGTGGCGATTAACAGCGTACATCATGTGCGTATCTACGCAGCATATGAACCAGAGGAGCACGTGACAGTATACATATTGGATGTGTTCTTGCACACAGAGCAACGGGGTCTACCTATAGTACCAGCGTCTACGACAACGACTTCGAGCAAACAGCGACAAATACGTGAAAAGTGCGCAGAATACCAAGTAGAACACCACTACTCAGCATTTCGTGCATTGCGCAGTCATATCAGCAAGACAGTTGCGGTACCTAAGGACAAATCGCACCCACAATGGTGTCCTTATTGCGCGCGCGTGAGGAGACTTGTAAGCTCAATTACGTTCCCATTTTGTTATCCGAATTGCAGACGCATAGCAGCGTTCACCCGGCTGCATGAGTTGCTGGTGCGCATTCGAGAGAAGCGCCAGGAAATTTTTATGAACCAGCTACTGGGCGCCGCCAAGGACTTGTCGTATCGATCTGGTTGTACCCCTTGTGATCGGTTTGAAGTAGTCTCTAAGTTTATTAATGAATTTCTAAATGGGCGGCAGGGGGTAACAAAGGAAGAATGAGCTTGAAATGAGTTCGCCAAGGATCCGCTAAACGAGTGCAAATTGTACGAAACAGGGCTGGAGTTGATGTTTTTACCCTCAGTTGATGAAGCGTTGATCTTTCGACGACCATCCGGGCTGGAGAGGTTTCCATAAAATCATCACCTCCGGCGAGCATTGTGACATCCAGTAGAAGATGTTAGATGGATAATATGCACAAATGACATGAACTTGTTTAATTGCGCGAACAATTCACTACACACCCCATAACCTGTCGGTCTGTTCGAATTAGAGTATGCAGTAAGCAGTAAGCTAGTCAGAAGACATACAAGATCCGAATTCGAACGACTGCGCCGTGGATTAAAAGAAGTTCTGGTCTAAGCATTTATCTACAACGGCTTATGACGAATGGAAAAATCAGAACATTAGAAACGTTGAAGTGTTACATATTAGGACTTAATAACAAATGGCCGCAATCTAAAGAGACATTCGAGGGTCAGATACTGATTTAAATCGAAACTCAGCGAAGATCTTCACATACCGGTAAGTAACTTTGTCTCTATAGCCATGCCGTCGAGGAAAGGGGTCTGATAGATAGACAGAAACGTCTAGTGACTGATAGAGAAGAAAACAAAGTGTCATTATCCGTGATACAAATTTTAAAATTAACCTTTTCTAGCGAGGACAGTTATCCAACGCACTCGCCTGCAACATCAAAAATATACTAAAATTGTTTTACCTTATTCCAAAATTATAACTCGTACTCCTTTGGATCGGGCAGGATGCTACTGCGTCGCACGGGTTCCGCCATGGTCGGCGGCACAAACAGTGGCATTTTGTTTTGCAGCGAAGGGCGAATCTCGTTTTCATGCAATTTGTCCAGTTCTGAAGGCCGTAAGTTAGGTTGAAAGGTGTTATCAACATCACTGCCTCCATAAAACAGAAATGAGACTCGTGAAGGTTCTACCTCCGACTCATCGCTCGATTCAGCCCTAAGCAGTTCTGACGGGTCAGTAGGCGACTGCTTTGCTTTGATGAACGGGACTTTACCCTTCTCCTTCCTCACTTTTTTAGCTAGAGGCTCCCAGATGTACGTCGAAGAAGACGATGTTTCATTTTTCTGGATAGGAACGGTCCCAGGTTCCGCTGCTGCTGACGGCCTCTCAGGCAGCGACTGACGTTGCGACCAATTCGACCAGCGCGATGCGCGATGCTGTGACGCTTCGCTGTCGCTGGGGGCTGTTGCTTCATCTACGTCGCTACATTTTCGCTTAAAAAATCCGCCAATGGCACGTATCAGACCACGGTGTTTGTGTATCGTGGGTTCCTCAGGGGACCAAAATTGGGCGGCAGGAGCTTCCGTCATTTCCTCGTCCCGCACTAAATTAGGCGTAGCATCGGGAAATAAGTGTGGATTGGGAGTCAGAACAGGTGGAGGTGGGGGTGGAGCACGGGGTCTTGGCACTGGGACAGTGGAGGAGGACGAGGGGTCTATTTGAGGCATTGCACCCATATTTCGAGGCCCCTGCTTCTGTTGCCAAATTGGAGAATGGACAGAAGGTGGGAAACAGGATTGGCCGTCAAATTGAGAGTTGCTCCGGTTCTGCGCATCGCGCATGTCGCAACGGTGCCTTTTAAGTTGTGAATGTATCGCTAGCTACACTTTTAGTATACCCCATACTGATGTTTCTAAAAATTCCAGGGGTCACACGAGTCCAACATGTATTTATTTGTATTGAAGGTGGCTTCACCACTCGACCTTAACCTCGTCGATGCTAGAGAGGCTTTGAGGTTTGCGCTTAAGCTACCTATATGAATCCAGTTGCTTCCATCGCACCGAGCATAAATGATGCATTTTTAAGCAAGCCAGTACGGTAAAGCAAAAACAAGCTATTCGAACAAGGCAGCCGTGGCAGCAATTTGTCCGCTTGTGCTGGGCCTGATGATGAGATAAATGGCAGGTATAGGATGGCGCTAACGTGTAGGTCGGAACGTGAGTCTGAGCATAAAAGTCATCCACTAGGCGGCACTCATGGAGAAGGACTAGCGTTTGCGAGGAGACGAAAAATACCTGGTCAGAGAAAACACCGCAAGCTAGCATGATTGAAGTCTCAATTGTCTATTCTGACTATTAGGGAGACTGATTCATATTGACTAATGCTTCCATGAGCACAACATCTATTGTGCACAATATTGAAGACTCGTAAAGCACAAAGTATCTACATTGAAGTCGTCGTCAGTTCATCGTCAATACGACCTCTGCACGAGGAAAGAGAAAACGACCTAGCGCAACCATATGCAGATAGAAGGGGACAATTTGCTCATAAATAGACAGACTACTTCCGCCTCAGGTCAATAACAACCTGGACCAAATTCCAGAGAACTTGATTGAGAAATAAGGACAACTACACGTAGCATTTGCGCGAGAAAAGTCGTACGGCACACATGAACATTGTTGTGAGTTTGTGAATTACGGTACAATTATAGAAACCATTTCAGTAGATACAAAAACAATCAAAAGTTAGGCGCGTTAAAAGAATCTCCATATTAACTAACCTTTAATATAAAAGGGGAAACATTATTCTGATCCCCTCGAATTGATTCGTTGACCCCCATTTACTGTACAAGACTTCCAGTAAATGTAGTCCAATTAACCTCTAGTTATTTGCTACTTCATCATCTAAAGAGGTAGGTAACTTAAGATCTAGATTAGCTACTTGTAGATAGTTGTTTTTAATGCGCCCATCTTGTCCCTTGTAAACCTTCACACCCTCTTGTTTCCTTGCATGCTCACCCGCTCGCTTGCATTTTCCTTGTCAGTTATTCGTGCTTGAATTACCTGATTTCGCCTTCATTGGTCCTCGACCAAGTCATCCATCCGCTCATGACATTTACTGCCATATGCCCTTACCTTCATCTGGTCCTTGAGACCTCCTATCTCACTGACGGCCGTCTTCCCCGCATGTGGTGGGTGCCCGTCGCCCTTATGAACGTCCTTGCCCAACCCGTGCGCATCATCCGCACGCCTTAATGGCTTTACCTTGTGGCGAGCATACAGGGGTAGTCCCCACCCCCGTCGCCCCGAGATCATCCTTCACTAGCTTTTCTTGGCCTCTGGAGTTCGCGTCCGAGAGAAGTGGGGGATCTTGTGCTGCATGTGCTCTACTGAGCAAACTGCGAACTTCCTCTGTCCAAAAATATAAGGCCGCGCCTAGAGTTAAGCGTGTCCAGCCGAATTGGTTTTAAGTACGGTTTCATATATAATATATTCAAAGATACTCCACTAAGGTCCGAATGTTGGTTCAATTAAAAAGGCAAAAAAGTGCGATGGCTTGCGCGAGCGGCGCGACGAATTCCGCATCAACGCGTAATTTTTGGTCATTTCGACCACAACGACCGCTTGCGCCATCATTAATTGTGACCTTGGCACGGGCTCATACCCAAAAACGACGTATCTAGCGCCGAGAAAGTCAAATTTTAGAGTAAGCTCCTTGGTCACACCGTTAAACAGCAGAAATATTACGTATTCTTAGAACATATAATAATAGCGAGTACCTTCTTGCTCTAGGCTGCTGCCAAGTTTTTGCAATAATTGCGGTCTTTCGGATCCGTCTGCGTCATTTTGAGAGCGCGGACCCCAAGGAGTGTCTGACATTAAGGGTCATATCTCAAAAACCGCTCAGCCGTTTTGAATAAAACAAAACCTCCTTCAATCAGCATGAATTAACAATTCAGAATGTTCAATCAGGTAGCCTCAGACAACTCCTCCCTGCTTCAAAAATGAATTTTAGGAAAAAACGGTCTTATATTTCTGGACAGGGGAAGTAGACATTTGGAATGTACCCATCATGAAAAAGCGCGCCGTTTGTAGCAGGAAAGGGAAAATACAGTGTTAACTCCCGTCGACGCGATCAAAACAAACCCTCCAGCTCCCGTGTCCTCAAATTTAAACAATATCTTCTGGTAGATAAAAACGCTCATTACAATAAGGTCTCTGAATCCCGTCGATAGGAATTCAGTCAACTAATCTACGATTCTTTGAACACTAGGTAGCCTTTCTTTCTTTCTTCCTTCCTTTTGTCGCCTTTAGCTATTACTGTGAATATCTTGCACTGTTTCAATGCGATGACTGTATTTACGCCCAAATTGCGACGTTGGAAGGTAGTCTTCCAATACTGTTCTCTCTCTCTGCATTCACTTTCGGCGTTCACCTACTTGTTCAAGCGTCTAGCATCGAATTATGATCGACCGATTTGGTGCGTTGGACCCCATGCAAAAGCATGGATCAACTTCACCGTGGCGCTATACGCACCCCTCTCCAAGCCGTTTGATCATTTTCCGAATATACACACCATAATGCTTCCTCAACAGCAATATCATATGTTGCTGCGTGGAAGAACCGCCTTCCAGACGCATCAAGTTCATGTAGTAAGAATAGCCATCAGTTCATGACTCAACACGGAGACCCAGCGTTTGGCAGTCTCAGTAGAAGTGTCTCCACATGACATCTTTCCATCCATCTCACCAGCAACAAGTGCCAATTTCTGCTCCCGTCATGATGATGCCACAGCCATTTCAGCCCCATCAAGCTTACAACACAGTCTCGAACTCGCTCGGCTACAATGCCGAGCCCATTCTGTATGAGAGTATTTAGAACGTCCTGAAATCCGTGGATCCCTTGGTTCCTCCACCTCGACTTTTCCACTATTCGATCTCTTGAGCTCACAGTTGAGCTGCCGTCGGCACAAAAAGACGCGGGCTCAACAGTCTATCATTGTTGATTTGGATCCTTTTAGTCCGAAAGGGTCGGCACCGTTCGAGATCTCATGTCGAAAAAACCTCTGCGCGCTTTTTTCAAGCATGTTATGGGTTCTTGCCAAACGTCTACTATTTCTTAGAAATGTTGTGTCCTTTTTTTGTAAATTGGGGTCAATGTATCAATTCAAGGGTCAGAATAATGTTTCCCCTATAAATAGGCGAGATGCATCTAGCAATCTCGCATCTCCGTTCCGCTGCCATGTGTCGCATCTGATTCGACTGTTAAAGCTGGGCTTTTACCCTGTTCTATCGTCGTCCCTTCTTCCTCGAGAAACTTGGACCAGTCTGGACCATCTCGAAGCGCTTCTCCTACCACTCAGCAAGTCGTGCCTTCGTCTCCTTCCTCTTCTGCTCCATCCGTTACCGAACCGGTCGTGGTGATCAACACGGACGAATTGGTAATGAACACGGAGTTAACTGATGGTCGCTTTGCCTCCTATAGCTGCGGCTGCTGTGAATGTCGATGCTCAGGCTGACGACTAGCCAATGCACCCTTGTGTTGACGCTTCCTCGCAACCCCACGTGGACCCGCGTCCAACGATGGCTAACGTGCTTGCGCAACAAGAACATCTCCGACGCGTTCACTCCGAAGTTGACGCTGAGCGTCGTCGTGTAGAGACACCCAAGACACTCGCTTTGAACATTGAAGCGATCGAGCATTAGTATGCTGCCGATGGTGACTGGACCTTTATTGTGTCTCGCATTGAGCAAGATCAGCGGTACGCTCTCCCTCGCGCCAGGTTCGATATGGTGATCAACACTGGCGCACTTTTGTCAAGACGCCGTTGCACAAGATCATGGCATCGCTGTCCGGCACGCATCACGGCAACGAAACACTTGAAAAACTGTATGGCACGTTCGATATCGGTCAAGTATCGAAGCTCCCTGGCGGAAACCTGCGCGTCAAGGTGAAGCCGAAAGAGGCTTGTATTACCCTCGAACGGACGAAGGTGGACATTCTTGGGGGTGTCTTCATTTTCAAGGCGTTTGGCGCGCTAGGCAGCAAGTACTTCATCGATATCTCAAACGTCGATTCAGACACCAACACGGGAGTGATACTGCACCGCTTGTTTCTTTTGGGTTGCAAACCGGTTTACGATACGCGACTGGGATCACGTCTGCTACCTGGCGCGTGTACTTTCTGAGCTCAACTTGTCCGAGTCCCTTGATTGTGAACGGATTGGTTTGTGATGAGATTCTGTTAGACAACTAGCTGCACCCTGTACATGGCAAGAACACACCGTTCCGATCTGAGCGCTTGCCATTTGGGTATTGATCGCACCACGCCGTTGACCTAGCGACGGCCGTCAAAATGTTTCCTCGTCCAGAACGGCAAAGAAAATCTACTTCACGTTCACAACAGCAACCATCAAAATCCTATACACGAGCCGTGACCGCCTTGGCAAAGAAAATCTCGCTCCAGAAGAGAGTCGAGGGATTTAAAAAAACGAGATGGTCAACTCCAACGCGTATCTCAGAATGGACAGCAATCTGCTGCCAACCAGCGTATACAGCTTCCAATTAATCGAAACTATGTGCTACTTTCAATGCCTCAAACGGCAAAATATCGCCATCAGGAAGTCTTTCGTCAATGTTTCTCTTAATCGACGGCTTCGTAATGAAGTAGAAACCAAGAGGATTGAGGCGGAAAAAGTGGCTAACAAAGCAAATCAATCAGTTGCTTCCCCGGAGACGGTTTCACAGTAGAAGGACAATCGTAATTCGAAGGAAAAGATATCCGAAGCATCAGCTCGTTCGCACACTACACCAGATCTGGCTACACCGACGCCAGCAACAGACAGGATCAAAGCTCATCCGAAGGAGTGAAACAACTTGTATTATCTCCACCTCAACCTGAAAAGGAACCACGAGAGATAAAGTCGTCAGTTTCAGGGCATCGACCGATGACATCAGACAAGACAGCCAAACAGGACGATGACCTATTCGCAAGGAACTCCAGCAAGCCGGACTATCGATTTGGCAAGAAGTTAAAGCAACTGCTACTCAAGCAAGTCAAAGTGCTCTTAAGCCACCTGCTAAACCAACACGAAAAGCACTCCACACCCCTACGCTATCGAAATCTCCACCACATAGCAAAAATAAAATACAAACCGAACTCATGATTGAGGTAGCTAAACTGAAAACTCATGTGGATAGTTTACTTCTAGACATCACCAAATCGGAAGGGCCTCTTCAATTGTATACGTTCAGCACTCAATCCACATCTGATCTGACTGATTCTCTTACACTCCAGGAAGTAGAAAAAGTGATGTTCGGATGATAGCAACACCAGCGACAGGCAACTGTCAGGTGTATGCTGTTTGCCAAGCACTAGCATCCTCAACCTCTACGCCTAGTATGACGGAACGATTGGAACAATTTACGATTAACATAAAAGAAGGCTGTCACTTAAGGGCACTATTGGATTTCGATACGAAATTCCCGGCCGGGATTCGCAAACAATCGTTACTGGGGCTCGGCCGTGGGTATGAAAAAATCAGCGAAAGAGTCAAAAAGAGAATTTCAAAAGTATCTAGCTGATTTGAAACGAGTGGTTCACGAGTAGATGATTCTGTTCCTGCTACTGCCTGGGGTAGCAGTGACACCCTGGCCTGTATGAGCACCCTATAATCAGCATGATACCGGAGACGGCGTCACCCGGTGTAATTCATTTTGCTCCTGAGGCACGGCTCAGGCATAATAGGAGCTATCTAGCGAGCGGTGAATATCCCATTTCTCTTAAATCCTGTGTGGAAAAAGTTTTTTGTTAAAAACGGATGTTGAGGACGGAACGCGAACCTGCCATTAATACTACATTTCGACGCGGCACACTACTCTGCATACACCCATGGGTTTCGAGTACAGGATTCAAATCCCACCGATGGGTTCCATGAGAAAATGACGGAAGAAGAACAACAAGTGATGCAGAGGAAGACTTCGAAGACGAAAAGTCACATGACACTTTACAGCAACCTTAAGGGGACGTAATCCTGAATGATTCCGATCTAGGCCAGCAGACCCGACCGAATCAGAGAATGGTACTTTGTCGACAACGTCTAGCCATGCTTACAACTTAAAGCACACACTCACCGTGGGACCCAGACAACTGGGATGGGGATCTCGATGAGTTTTTGCGTCGTCTTCAAGGCCCAACTATCCACCATGATCTGAAGCGAGAAATCGAACAGACCATTCTTACGCATGATCCGATCGGATGCTTGAAGTCTTGTATTTTCTCTCGAAAATGTTACTCGGTTATCTATGCAAGACCAAGAATCGTTATTGGGGGCAGATTTAAACAATCTTAAGGAACGCGACTGGTATATGCAGAAATACCAAAAATCAGAGCCGATCCTTTTCCAGTGGTATCACAAAGTGTGGAGGGACCGGTCTGATGCAGAGGAATTGTTATTGCTAGGATTATCCGGGTCAGATGGTTCTGAATACATACCGTCCCAGGAATCAACAGAAGGGGATCATGGAAGCCAATATCGCGCTAAGCGGCTCTGCGTCCGGGATTCTGAGGATTCGGACCCAGACCGACACCCTAATCAAGACTACTCCACTACCCCTTTAGCAACTGAGGTCGAAAAACAATCCCCAGAAGGTACCCACGCTGTACCTTTTCATCGAGACACGTGGCAAATACCCTGGGCACAACACGAACCGGAAATGACTGGCAGCCACATTTGACTTCCTATATCGAGCTCCACTGATATTGGGGAGAAAAGCATCCGAACCAAAAGTCCTCGCTCTTACATCTTTTTCAAATCCTTTAAAGCGTAGCGGAATATTTGATTGAAGGATGACAATCAGGAAGTTTTGGTTCGCTTAACGATGAAGTGGAGGGACCAAATGTTGGTTTGCAATGGTTGATCATTACAAAAGATCTGGAATTAAAAAAACACTCGGCATTATGGTTCGCACAGTAGGAACAAAGGATGCTAGCAGTACAAGGCCACCACCAGCGAATTGCTATCAATAATTGCTCCCAGGAGTGGGAGCAACTTTGAAATTTTATTATGGCGGCAACACGCTCATCAAGTATTGTGCGCTTTCGATGGCCGGTTCCAAGGCGAAAGCATTACTATGCGTTCACCTTTATATCGCGGTGCTGCTGGG
Organism: Sclerospora graminicola; assembly: GCA_001887855.2. NCBI lineage: Eukaryota > Oomycota > Peronosporomycetes > Peronosporales > Peronosporaceae > Sclerospora > Sclerospora graminicola. The sequence goes on from MIQA02023856.1 coordinate 73,225, forward strand.
AGAAAATGGCCAGCCAACTGACAGCATCATTACCCTTCTTCATCGGCATTTCAAGGTGAAAGCTAGGATACATACGCACAATATCGTCTGATCAAAGAATGTTGTACCCGAAATCCTCGCTGATATATTAGTGATTAGGGAAACGAATAGAAGTTGGTTATCCGACGATCACCAGGCCACTACTTAGTGCCAGGCAGGAAAACCGTGACCTGGGATGATCCATGGGGCTTGTCGGAACTCCTGGTTCGTCATCATGTCTCTCAGTAAAATTCCTTCAACTGGGTGGCTGAACATCCGGACCCCTATAATCGCCCCTGAGTCCGGATCAAAAGCTTGGGCTGGAATGGCCCACGCCAAACTATGTCAAAGGACTTCGAAAGCTCCTTGGGTTGGATAGAGCTTATGCTTACGTATAAGCTCTAACACCCGACGTAGATATTCTTTATCAACATCTACATCGCT
>MIQA02023857.1:0-12569 GCA_001887855.2 Sclerospora graminicola
AGACGTTACCAGACAGCCCGAGTGCGAATATCGGGTTTTGGCGTGATAGCTAAACGGCTGGAGGAAGACAATAATTCTGCATGGATGGACATGACAGATTATTTCCTAACAACTCTAACTAACGTTTCTCTGAACGACAGGGAACCCGAATACGTGGATATGGAACAGAATGACCAAGTCCAGCAAAGAGGCGCACAAGCGCCTCATTGTTACTAAGGGCAAGACAAGCGGTGACAAGGACGAGGAGGACATAGCGGCCCTACTAAAAGAAATGGACCGGTATAGCAGAATTACAGTAGAGAAGACAGCAATGAGGGAGGAGAATCACGACCGGAAGGAGGGAAGTGACGAGGAGGCGTCTTTCCGAGTGATCACGCAAAATGTGCGCGGTTTTTCAGCAGGTAAACGGCGGGCATGGTTACAATCGTGGAGAAACTTACCGGTACGAGAACGCCCCGTCTGTATCATGCTTCAAGAAACACACATCACCAGTAGAAAGGAGGCGGTGGATTTGACGGAGCAATGGGAGCGTATGTGGAATCATAAGGATGACACTTACCGATTAGCTGTGTGGAGTGTTGCGCAAAATAAGACAGGAGGCGTCGCAATACTACTAACACCGAGAAGCGGCTGGATACCTCGGTCGTGGCAGATTGGCGGATGGTCGGAGCGGATCATTGCGGTGGAGGTGAATGACTGGAAGTTTGTCAACATTTATGCGCCGTCAGCAAGCGACAAGGAAAGGGCGCAGTTTTACAAGGGTTTGGGGACGTGGAACTTACAGCAGTATTCTAATGTTCTTCTCGGGGGCGACTTCAACTGCGTTGAATCCCCATCGTTAGATAGAACGGGGCCTGTGCGGAGAAGATCAACTGAATGTCCAGAACTGACACGACTTATATGTAGGTGGAAGATGCAGGACACGGCCTTGGTGCAGTTTACGGCGGTGCAAGATGACTATAAGGACATTAGGCTCGACTTCACTTTCTGGCGCGGCGAATCAGCAAGCCGAATCGACAGATTCTATGTCTCGGAAAGGAGATTCGAATGGGTTAATCGAGTTAGTACCAGTCGGCCCGGGGTACCGTCGGATCACGATCAAGTAGAGCTTCAAGTACGTCAACCCAGAAGCAAGAAACATCGAACAAGAAGCCACCACTTTCGACTGCAATACCCGATTAGGGGAGCAGGAGGATCTCGAGTTCAACAAGAAATAAAGGAGATAATGGAGAACCGAGTTGCAACGGAGCCAGCCGGAGCAGCCGGGTGGGACTCAGTCAAGAATTCATGGGTAGCGGCAATAGTACGAGTTAGGGCGAGAGTGGCGCAACGGAGGAGACGACACGCGAAACATCTTGAACAGGCACTCTATGGACGAGTAACAAGTCGGGACCAAATCTTGCAGATTACGGAACATGAAGTTATCAGATGTAATCAGGTAAGGAGTGCACAACGGTTTTGTCGATCTAACGAGAATCTGCGATGGCTGTATCGGCGTACAGCGACGTGGGAGCGGGATCAGCGAGTAGAGGAGATTGTTCTGAATGAGCAAGCCGTTTTGCACGCACAAGACTTGTCGATACCGGATAAATTTGCATGCACATGGCAGAAAGTATTTGGCGAAGTCCATAGGAAAATTCGAGCCAACGAGGTACCGCAGAAGATCCAGGAGCTAGTCCGGGATTGGTCACGACGTCGAGTCACCTCAGTTGAAAATGAGAGTTTACTAGCACCAATACAGGCCGAGGACATCCAACTAGCGATAAAACGACTGGAACGAAGGAAGGCTGCTGGTCCCGACGGGCTGAATAACGACTTCTTCAAGGACTTCACAGAAGAACTCATGCCGGATTTGCTACTGGTGTTCAATGAAGTACTACAAGGGGCTCCGCCGCCTGACTCCTTTCTAGAAGCGGTGATCATTCCGCTCAAGAAAAAGGGTAAGTCAACTAATGCAATGAATTATCGACCCATATCTCTGTTACAGACGAGTTACAAGATATTTGCGAAGATCTTAGCGGCGCGGTTACAAGTGTTTCTAGGACGGTTAGTGGGCGACTCTCAACAAGGATTCGTCCATGGGCGACGGATGGACCGTGCAGTCGTGATGATGATGCATATCTTACAGGAGCGGCAGGCGGATCCAGATCAGACGAAGTCAAGCGATTACGGTGGAATTTTGCTAGTGGATTTTACGAAAGCATACGACACGGTGGATAGGCATTATCTGCTGGCGACTTTGAGATGTTTTGGATTTTCGGAACGTTTCATTGCACTTATGAAGGCACTACACCAAGGCACATCGGCGAGATTTTTAGTGAATGGACAACTCTCGCAGTCGTTTCCAGTAATATCGGGTATTCGCCAAGGATGTCCGTTGGCACCCTTGCTGTTTATATTGGCGGTCGAACCCCTGGGAATGGCGATTGATCAACACCAAGGGCTCCAAGGAGTCACGATTAAAGGAGACAGATCGCATCGGGCACACACCTTTTCAGCATTTGTGGACGATTCCACAATTTTTTTCACAAAAGAGGAGCAAGTTGAACAGGCTGTAACATTGTTGGAGAGTTTTGGAAAATTATCCGGTTTGACAATGCAACCTGCAAAAAGTCATATTCTCCCGCTGGGACAGGCTACGGTACAGTTGGAAAAGTGGGGGATTCCAGTGATCAAAGAGAATGACACAGTGAGGTATTTAGGATATCAAGTGGGAAAGCATAACATGGCGGACGCTAACTGGGCCGAGCGGATACGGGCAGTACAAAGGAGGTTACTAACAGCAACGAAGTGCGGAACTTCGGTGATGGAACGTGTCACCCTTTTCAATTCGATCGCGATGCCAGCCATACTCTTTACGGCAAAAGTGTTCGAGCCGGACCAGCAGACGTATAAGGAGCTCATCCATTTGCAGAAGCAGTTTATTTGGAGTAACAAGACAACATGCGAACCAGGTCGTCACAAGATGTCACCACACCTTCTTTTCATACCACGACATGCCGGCGGATTAGGGCTGATTTCGATCCCAGTAGCAATTCACACGCTAGCTGTAAAGGAGGCAACGATGTGGTTACTCGAGCCGAATGATAGATATACGCAAGCGTGGCGTAACTGGTGTCAATTGGTTAAACCGGATCAAACTAACGTATGGGTGTCTCCTTGTAGGAAGACTGGGTGGAGGAAGAAGATAGGAAAGGGGCAGAAGGTGTCATCGGTGATTTACCACCTCTCAAGGGCGTTAGGGCCAACGGAAGACGAAGTAACTCTGCTCGAAAGGTACGTATCAGTAAATTCAGGCGTGTTACAAACGAAATGTGTTACACAGCCAGTCAGTCCGAAGGAAATGCTGCACAGAGGTGATCAAATCCAAGTTCAAGTGGATCTAGCAGACATTGACTGGCACGGGTATGGACGACAAGCGCTTAAAGCTTTCTGGGGGACCTTTTCGTGGAGTAATAACCCCTGGATTAGAGATGAAACAGCGGGGGTACTGATGCCGGCCAAATATGCGAAACTGCCGGAGTCAACTCTAAAAGATCTGCACATCAGACGAGTCGGACGGTCGTTGTATCATTGGGTAGTGCAAGGAGCGGAGCAGACATGCCACTCGCGAAAGAAAGTTGGTCGTTGGCTTGCAAGCATAATCCTGTGTTCGCCGAGGGTAGCGATTGGAGCAGAAATAGGGGAGGCGGGACAACCGACACTCCTAAACACTGACGATCAATGGAAACATGTGGTGTGGAAGATAGATTCAACAAGAGAAGTATCAGGAACGTGTTCGGCAACCGGAAAAAGTTGGAAGTTGCGTCAGCGGGAGGATGGCATCTACTGGGACGAACCAATCGGCATTGCAGGGAGGAAACGCAATATTTTCGAGGCCAACGCGGGGATCGAGCTGGAACAGAGGAAGGGCTTGGTTTTTGCAGCCCATCCAAGCATGCATAATTACCCCTGGACGATTAAAGCAGGGGTTAACATGCGGTCAGTGAAAGGATGGATTAGACGTTCCTTCAAGAGTTACTATTACCAGGCACTAACGATCGCACTGCCACGAGTACGGGACCGATGGGAACGCATGCGGGAGAAGTCAGACTGGAATCGGAATATGCAGGAGCAGACACCAGCAGAGCTGTGGAAGCATGGACACATGCTATCGGACTATCAAGTGTGGAGCATTTATCGAGCGGCTACGTTCCAATTAAATGTCTATTACGATGGATATTACACAAAAGGAGGGTGTGCACTGGACGATCAGTGCCAGACACCTGGGAAAGGGGTCACACATATCGTGTGGGGGTGCAGTCGGGCCAAACAATTGTGGGCCCGGCTATTAACATGTTGGAACGGGCGCAGTGTCGGGAACGCTGAGCTGGAGTACTACAGAAGAAATGTTGCTTCGCGTAAATCACCGGAAATTTCAGAGGCTATGATGAAATGCTTGCGGATGAGGTGTGGCACAGGAGCGGAGGAGTGTAAGGAGGCGCTTGCTCGTGTGTGGAAAGGGATCTGTTCGCTTGGAATTACGTGGTTATGGTTTGTGCGGAACGAAAACGTGCATAAAGGGATTTATCGCAATGCACGGGAGCAATTACTATGGATTTGGTCGAAAACAATGAAGCAATTGTTGGCAGTAGCGTACTTTGAACGTAGCAGAACGGCGACCAGACTACGCGGGATACGAATGCTAATTGGTATTGAGTGTTTACAAGAAATATACCAGGATCGGTCAAGTGATGAACACAAAAAGACACTACCTGCTCACCAGGTGGATAGCTCATCAGAGACGGAAGTGGGGTTAGATCTAGCACTAAGAGATTTTATTGTAGCTAATAGTTAAGTACTAAATAGACTGCGATTCAACAACAACAGTTTACCGTCAAAACATCCATGCCTCTTCATATATATCATTTTTCCGGATTAACCAAAATGCGGCGTCTTTCATACGCTGGACTCACGTTGCAAGCGGAATAGAAATCAAGCCAAGGCCCCAGCATTGCGCGGAGTATAGATTAGAGTGGGTGATATCTTATGTCGGATCACAGTGTCGTCTTGATGGTATGACCAAATAAAACATTTTTGTAGGTGGATTAGTTGTTTCATTACATCAACCGCCGGGTCAAATACTCGCAGTGAATAATATAGCCGGCATGACGATAGCATTTTATAACGTAACCCTTTCCAGTAAACAAGTTCACATCTAGTTACTACTGAGAGACGATTTTGGATAGCCCGGATCCTCAATGCCCAGTTACATTGAGTGAGATCCGTTAGACCCACCTGGTAACCCAGGTACCGTACTGTCTCATCCTGAGTCACTACCGGAATACGTTCCAAGTAATAACATACTGCTTTTTATTAAGGAATAGAAATTTACTTTTATTTGGCTGTACTTTGAGACCAGACAGACGACAAATTGCGAGACAATCTCCATGGCAGCTTCCAGTTGGGAGGCCTATCGTAAGAAAATAGTGGAATCGTCGAAGAAAGCTGAAATTCTGTGCTCTTGAGCTTTACTTTCCGAATTAATATTTAACCCTTCGATCAAATGTGATTGTTGAAGTGCTAATACTGATGGTTCAACAGCCAGGATGAAAAGCAATGGGACCAATGGACATCCTTGTCGTATTCCAGCTTTAACTTCCATAGGTCTACCCACTTCGTTGTTAACTACAAACGCAGCTGTTGTTCCTTGGTGTAAATGTATTATCAGTGAATAAAATCATTACGAAATTCAAAAAGTGATAATGTTAAATAGAGGTAAGTTCTGTCCACAGTGTCGTTCGCTTGGCAAAGTCGAGAAAGACAACACCAGTTCTATAGTTTAGATCAGTTGTAGGCTGAGTGGAGGAACGTTTAAGTGTTGCCATCATAATGGCGACAGCTTTATCCAGTCGTCTCCCCGATACAAACCTTTGTTGAGTGTCTTCTATCAGATTGTAATTTCGTAGCTAGGATCTTCGCAAAGATTTTATAATTATAACTCGTTTGTAAGACTGATATTGGCCTGTCGTCTAATGCAACTGGCGAATCTCCTTTTATCGGAGTAGAATAACCAATGCTTTCAGGAACGATTGCGGTGGTTTGTCGCCGGTCAAAATACTATTGAATAGTTTAGTAAGGGGTTCACAAAAAATTTCCGCAAGTCCTTGAATAAATCGTTACTCAATCCACCTTGCCCAGCTACCTTCCGCCTCTCCAGCCTTTTAAAAGCTTTTTGAACCTTATATTCTTCAATTTCTGTCATTAATACATTATTATTTTCGTGCGTGACCCGTCGATCCGAGGGTATTGTCATGAAAGCGGAAAGTGTTGGTTTCAGCTGGTCGTTGGGTATCTCTCTATGTTCAATACCCAGGAATGAGTGCCAGCAACGTGCGAATCTATCCGGAATCGGGGTATCGGTGTCAAAGATGACGTTCTTTCCTGGTACGATTGTAGAAACCTATTGATCCTTCTCGTATATTGAGGTTCTTTTAAATAGCCAGCGGATTGTTTCCGTTGAACGATTGATAAAATCACCTTTTCGAGATTTGATATCTTTTTGTAGTGCTGTTTCTACTGATGAAATGAGTTGTTTACGCGTCGGAGCATTGTCTCTTATACTTCGTTTTAATTGGGTAACTCGACGTCATCGTCTGGTCGCCGCCTTTTTCGCAGTACTAAATAATATAGTGACACAAGAGTTGATCCATTTATCCCACTGTGAGTTGTAATTTTCTGTTTCAAGGTCTTGGGTCAAGGGTGTTTGAAACTTTGGTATAGACGACCCGTGAAATGGATACGGGGATGTGATGTGATTTCTCTTGTTAGGCTTTCCGGGTTCTTTAGATGCAGCGTAACTTGTGCATGGTCAGAAAACACCTTGGGCTCTGTGACCTGTAACCATTGCACCATTGGGGCCAGATGAGACGAGATGTAGAATCGGTCAAGCCGGCTGGCTTGAGTACCTCTCCAGTATGTGAAATGTTCCGTTGGGTCTAGAAACCCGTCAGATTCCGAATCAATCAAAGTTCTTGCGTCTTTAAGGTTAGCTTGTTCATAAGTCTTGATTTATTACCACTTTCCGTTTTATATTGCTGTCTCCACCGAATCGATCCAATATAAGGCATTCCACGCAATTAAAGTCACCACCAAGAAGAAGCGGGCCCGATGTTTTAGGCATGTAATGCTCCATCCACTGGAAACTTCACGGCCAGGATGGTGTCCCGAAGGCGCGTATATGTTTACTATAATCATATTTTTCCATTGAATCGCAATAAAAAATGTAGTGTTTCCAGGGGTTAATATCATCCAGTTTTTGGATGAACGAGAATTGCAACGCCGCCCCGTTTTTTTTATTGGTAACACTCCAGTATGATAGTGGCTTTGTGTATTCTGTGTATCCCCTTTGTCATTCCCATAGCTGGGCATATTGACATGCCTCTTCTACAGAAGTAACGTGGGTTTCTTGTAGGTCCTTTTTGATTCCGCCAGGCGACCATTTGTTTGTCCTGTTTCTTAAATCCGCGTACATTTTGGGTCACGCAGATCAGACCTAAATTGTGACCCAAATTAGTTTCCTTGTTATGATGTGGCTGGTATTCCAACTCCACTAATAATTTGTGTTTTGTGTATTTATCAAGTCTGGAAAGATCAAAATAGTCATGCCCATCTTGTTCGTTTAGTCTTAAGGTGTCCTTAGTAATCTTGTGAGGGCCCTTCTGAATCGATGTTCATATCAGATTCTGGGTTGTCTGAAGGTTGTATTTGGGTCCCATGGTGAGTGGTTTTCATATGTTGTCATCTGACTAGATATGTTTGATATTGTTCTTTCTTCTGTACCGTTGTTTCGGTCCAGTGTTTCCTTGTGTTCCTGGTGCCCAGAGTCTGGATTATTGCTCACCCCTCTGATAATGCTGTTATGTGGCCATCCTAATCTTCCTCTGCATCACTTTCGTATTCAGCCATCTCAACATCTTGGCGCGACTCTGATGGTCGCTGAAGTTGACGATGTGCGTAAATATAAGCCGATAGTGCGCATTCGCAAAGTGAAGTATTATCGGGAGCTTTCTGTCATCCCCGTGTAATCCCATCTTATGGTTAACTACGTTGCTTACACAATCACGCAGCGAAAAGGGTATTCTTCGCTGGTTTGGTAGCTCCGTTTTTTTTTTCTTCTTCGTCTCCGGCACAAAATGTACCACTCCCGGTTCTTCTGCTCCAGGAATGGCACTTATGACATAAATATCCCTTTGCAACATACTACGTATACTCGCTAGCGTGTCGTTACTACCCCACGATGGGGGGTACACAATCAGAAATGGCTGACCCACTAGACGCGAACCCAGCCAGATATTGTTGAACGCTTTTGCTGATTCTGGAGCAGAAATTCTGTGGTGGAGCCGATTTCCAAATCCATGACCGATGTCTTGGGTGGAATCCGGATACCCACTGGCCCGGACGACCAACTATCGGAGGGGGTACTCCGTCGATCCTGATCAGCATCGGAATCAGATGAATCACCACTGTGGTGACTGATCTGATCCTCCCGGTCATCTGGCCGGTCTTCATGCTCGTCAGGATCTATGTTTAACTTCATCTCACCTTGTGTACCCGTTGATCGGGGGTGGTTACACTCACTTAGGTGGACTCGGTGACGAAAACGATGATCTTGATCAGGTCGGAGGGGATGACCTTCTCGAGACGGGGGGTGTCCTCGGGTGGAAATCTTCACCGGAGAACGGGTTGGGGTCGATACTTATTCAGTATCTAGGCACTGATCAGGAAAGTTCGTCTGATCAGGCCAGCCAATGAGAGAGAGATATAACGAAACCAAGAAAACGCGATCAAACCACGATCTTCCACAGTAATCCACAAACGTTATCTCCACAAAACCTTTACCAATATTATCAACGTGTTCCAAACACGTGCGCGTTGAGGGTGAGTTTCGATCACCTAAATCAAAGTCTTCCGGTAAGCCAAAATGCGTCCAAGCGCGTCTTAACCGGGAATTAGTTGAGCAAGAGGGGACTAATCAACCCTGTGCTCCCAATGACCGCAACACGTGGCGGAGCGACTCTTTGCTTTGGGGGAAAATCTAAACCTGTTATTATATATGCAATATCCTATACCTGTGTACCATACATCAACTCATGCCTGACCTTTACTTCGAACCTATTTACTTCGTCGCACGGTTGCGTAACACCCTCTTGCCCATCCTGGCTGCACTTCAAGCTGATCTGTACCTTTTCTGACCTGATCACGACCCGACTCTTCAAAAGATCCCCGACCCATCCTGATCTTCAACAAACGACCTTGACTTCAACAAACGACCTTGAAAACACTTGAGACCTGCTCTTCAACACTTGTTCACTTCGTATATAGTTCGACCAAACCGAGAACTTACTTGCCCTTGCATATCAACGCTGATCAGAGGCTGATCGGCCCTGATCACGATCGCCATAGTGATCGACCGAGTGATCAGGTGGTGATCAGGCTGATCAGCCCTTGATCACCTCGGGAACGCTCTGGGTCATCATCATCACGACTCAATTTATCTTCTAAACCACACTTCCGATCTTTATACCCCGTCAGGACGATCACACAACACCGATCTCGGCTGATCAGGCCTGATCAGGCCTTGCCACGTCATCTTCGGACCAACCAAAGGTTCTCATCACTCACACAACCTGTCACTCCACATGCCCGACTTCGTTCCTCATCTAATCTTCATTGCTTGGGCATGATAGGCTGATCAGGCCGTAACTTCGTGTCATGGTCAACTTCAAACACTATACCATTCAGAGATCGGCTGGTCACCTGCCCTTGATACGTCATGTCAACAGTCACTCTTTTCTTATTACATCCACGGGAACTCCACTTAGTGACTGTGGTAACGATCGTGATCGTGATCTCCATCATTCCGCCAGTGTCTGGGACTGGGCCTAACGACCATACTTGGCTGATTTCTCCACGGCGTGAATATCCGTTGGCCGCCACCTTTTCTTCTTAATCGTGATCAACCTTTTCCCACCCATAAACCGTCATATGTTGATGGGTGTTCTATCGTCACCAATCAACGGTCATGTGTGGTCCACTTCAGTCCCAATATTTTTCGATCGCTTTACCACAATTCTGTCATGACCTCGGCCTAGCGCTAAGAGGGTTTATTTTCTATCCCCCGCAGGAAATTTCAAATTAAAGTCCATCAGTGCGCTCAGATGGCTGCTTTCTTTATAGTTTGAGTCATTTCCTCCGGTAAGTGTGCAGAGGCGCTGTTTAATGAGGATGACGCCACTGCCTGACAAACCGCGTATACCTGACAGTTGCCAGTCGAAGGTGCACTAATTCTCGTAATTCCCATGTGATCCTTGCCTCTCTAAGTAAAAGAGTGATGTCTTGACCCGGTACATTTAATTCCATTGACTGGATTCGTTGAAGCTCGCCTTCAATACCCTCTACTTTATTTATCAGCCGGGATGTTTAATTTATGTTGACTCTCGTTTACTAGGAGATCTGTTTGCTCTTTCTGTTTGGGTAGACGCTCCTAATTGTGAGTAATCTTGACCTGTTTGACTAAAAGTGGCCTTGGCGTCGAGGGTGTCGATTGCTCCTGATGTGACGATACTGACCGGTTTTCTATATGCTTCCCAATAAATTGCTAGTGTCGGGTTGTCACCATATTATTATCCTTTTCGTGTTGAGTGGATTCTTTGACTTGTTCTGACTCTGGTTCCGAAGTTTTCTAATTGTGTTCTTCAGTGGAATCAGGTGATGCCTGTTGTTGTGGTTGTTGACGTTGTTGTCCAGGTATAGTATTCCGTGCTGCTTGTGATTCAGAAGTATTCTGATGTGAGTGTGTCTCGGATTTTTTGTTCGCTCCTTGTCGTTTTGTGTGTCGTTTGACTTCTGTCCATGTTTCTTCATTGTTTCGTCGTAGGTGAGCACTTTCCTCAGTATCTTGAACTGATTCTTCAGATGCGACATCCTGGTGATCCGTCGTATCAGTCTTTGAAAATGGTAGTGACTATTCCGATTTAATCTTTAACGAGTCTTCGAGTTTTTTCCTGTTGGTTTTTACCTGGCTTCGTAACTCCTCCAGGCTTCTAAAAGTCGCTGCCAGAATTTGCAACTTTTTCATGTCTTCATCCGTGATGACTATACACTTGTGTTTCATTAGTTCCTCTAAAGCTATGGTGCATTGTCGCATCGGGTGACCAGTTTCACCGCATCTTAAACATTGTCGTCGTCCTTTTGCTGTGGGATGTGCTACTATGATCCTGCGGTTGTCCCAGTTGATACGGATAATCCCCTCAATAGCCGGCGGGCAGCCCTCCGTTTCAGTTATTAATTCCCATGAAATAGATGTATCCGATCATGGACCCCCGGTGTCCATGTCATCGATTGGAATGACACTTTGAGAATCAGTTTGAGCATACTATAGCGTTTTGTTAACTCAATCGCTCTGGTGCCATTTTTCAGCACACAAGAAAAAAACCCTTGTTGGGTATACTCCTCTCCATTAATAGCTAGTTATTGCTGCCATGCCGACTTCAACTGTGTTTTTGGCCGTTCATGTAAGTTTTCAGTGTGTGAACGTATCTTCGAAATGGTACTTTCACTCCAACAATTTTTTCTGCTATTTACGTGTATAAAAATGAAAATATAAAGAATGGTTAGTAGGATTATAACAAATAGTTTCTTCCTGAGCGACCATAGTTCAAAGTTCATTTATTTCTTTTGCACTGCCTGTCGCCGCTGTTGCGATGCTCTCTTGGATACTTTTTTGGTACTTAGAAACGCTTCTTTGGTTGCACTTTCTCCTCGTAGGTCAAGTATCAAACATCTTTCAACTTGAGCTCGGATTGTTTGTAGTAAACGGACTTGGTCTTTCATGGACCTGATTCTCTTGATAAACTGCGGCATCTGCCTCGCCAATATCATCCCCTCTACTATGCCTTGTACGATTTTCCATTCTTCCGGTGTCTCTTTCCTACATTAAGATAGAGTGAATTTGCAGTAGTCCTGCTCGCATAATTTACCCGATCGTAAACAGCCTTTCTGAATAGAAAGGGTTGGGCGTGTCCATTGGTAAATTCTGAGATTGAGCCCCTTTAACCTTGGAGGCCCATCCTGTCAGTTGACTTGGCTCCGTTTCTGCTTTCTGGATTTGCTCTTGACCAAGAATCTTCCACAACATGGATTCAAATGATTGAGTGGAGCATTGTACGTTGAGTGCTGCCCCTACAATTTTCTGTTTCCATAATGCAAGATCATAATTGTAACAGGGCTGCTGTCACGCGGCTTACACTGTAACTTGCAATGAGGAAGCGTGCAAATTTGTGTAGGACCAAATGTAATTTGGTCCTCCTTAGTTTACTTTAAATAAACCTAGGTAGATAAGTAATTAATGTATTAACTAATTATCGATTAAGTATATATATATTAATATATATACACTTAAGACGTGAGTGCTAGAAGGTAAGTTTAAGAGTGAATATATTTATGAGTGGTTAAGAGCTAACTAGTATAATTAGACCTAGATTAATCATAGTAACATGTAGTATAAAACTGATCTTAATGATATTTTT
>MIQA02023858.1:0-34690 GCA_001887855.2 Sclerospora graminicola
ATTGGTTTAGCTGGCCGATCGATTATTCTCGGTCCAGCCGGCACTATACAAACTTCAAGTGTCTTATTGGTTTAGCTGGCCGATCGACTATTCTCGGCCAGCCGGCACTATACAAAGTTCAAGTGTATTGCCAGACGAGCTCCCCGGTGACGATTTCCGCCCAGGAGCTACCCCTAGTCCTAACCCTCATCTCCCTATTGGACGGATTTACACATTTCGCCCTAGGGTCCATCAAGAGAGCTAACCACCCAGTACTGACGGGTACACAAGGTGAGCTTTTAACATGCAACATTCGAGCAGTCGCGATCAAGCGGATGGAAGCGACAGATCCAGCCGGCCTCAAGCCGGATCGGATCATGACTCGGATGGACGGAGTACCCCCTCCGGTAGTCAGTCGTCTGGGACCCCCGTGGGTGTTCGCGTCTCAGGAAGATTTTCTGAGAGCGACTACACCACACTACTTCGACGACGTGTTCAGTCGCAGTCTAACGTAGGTCACAACAAGTTTTCCAAAAAGGCCCTCAAACCCAACCCTCAGAGTCAATCCTTTCATCCACAGCAAGGCTGAACACGGTAAAAGCGATGTTGATATTCATAAAGAACATCTACGTCGGGTATTAGAGCTTATGCGAAAGCATAAGCTCTATGCCAATTTAAAGAAGTGCACCTTCGGTGCACCTGAATTACCCGTTCTTGGCTGTTTCGTGGGCAAGAACGGTGCGCTAAAATCCAGAGAAGATCAGGGTGATCGTTGAATGGCCTACGCCAAACAATGTCAAGGAATTTCGAAAGTTCCTTGGGTTGGCAACATATTTGCACAAATATTTGTGCAATTATGCTGGCCTCATTCGACCTCTTTCTCAATTACGTAAAAACGTTGTTGAATGGCACTGGGATACCCAGTGCCAAGAGGCTTTTGATGCAGTCAAGCGGAGCTTGACTGAAGCGCCTGTCTTGGCTATAGCCGATAACGAGCGACTGTTTCACATTGTTTGCGACGCGAGCGATTTCGCAATCGGCTGTACCTTGATGCAGCGCGATCACGATGATTGTGATCGCGTCATCTTCTACCAATCGCGCCAGTTGCGCCTAGCTGAGCCAACTATCCAGTGCATCACAAGGAACTCCTTGCCATGAAATATGCACTGATGAGGTTTCAGATCTATTTATTAGGCGATAGACCGTTTGTGGTTTACACGGACCATGCTTCGTTACGCACGAACGTGAATTCACCACACATTTGGCCCGATGGCTGTCATTCTTTGCCGAGTACAACTTTACGGCTGAATATAAACCCGGAAAGTTGAACATGATAGCGGATGCGCTATCGCGACGCCCCGATTACGAGACGAAACCGTCTGTAACGGAGGCAATCAGTGCAAACGCAATACGTTGCACTGCTCTGTCGTCGTCACTCGTACGACAGGTACGACGAGCGTACAAAACAGACGAGGAAACCCGTCTGTTGATTGATTACTTAAGTAATCAATCTAATCGGAAGCGAAAGGAACTTCCAGAGTTCCTTCGCGTTTGCGTGCATCGTTACCGATTGCACGATGGTCTGTTGCTTTACAGCACAGACCAACAACATGTTAGCCGCATCGTCGTGCCAAACGACGATGTTCTCAAACTCCAGATACTGTTTGAGTATCATGATGCACCGATTTCGGGGCATCAAGGTCGAGAGAAGACGTATGCTTCTCTCGCACGCGATTTCTACTGGCGTATCCAGTATAAATGGGTACGCAAGTACGTACGCGCTTGCGAGATTTGCCAGCGCGTAAAGCCTGCGCACTCTGCGCAGGCTCCCCTCCAATCTCTGCCGGTTCCGACAGAGTGTTGGAAGTCCATTTTTTATATTTGGTCTTCCGCCCGATCATTGTCGGAAGACTGGAATAGTGGTCTTTGCAGACCGTTTCAGCAAGATGGTTCGTCTTGCTGCAGTGTCAGCGAATGTCACTGCCGCGCAAACAGCGCGGATATTCGTTGACACGGTATTCCGTTTACACGGAATGCCGGAAAACATAGTCTCGGATCGAGATACGAGATTTACAGGACGTTTCTGGCAAGAAACGTTTTCTTTGTTGGGAACACAGTTGAAGATGTCATCTGCGGAAACGGACTGGCAAACTGAACGCGTTTACCGCGTTCTAGGAGACATGCTGCGTTCATACGCGCATGCCTTCGAGCAGTGGAGTGACTATCTGCCACTCACTGAGTTTGCAATAAATAACTCGGTGCATGCTTGCACGAAGCATACACCGTTCTACATGAATGCCTTGAGGCATCCACGAACCCCAGCTTTACTTGGCGGTACGCCAAATCTAAGTGGGGGGGACCTGCTCAAATTTTGAGCGAGTCGATGCGCAAGTTGCGCATCCGCAACTTGCGAAGAGATTAACGAGTCTTCTACTGTTGACACAGTAGAAAATCAAGCTGCTTCAAGTGATACTGAAGCTGTCTATGAAGAATATGAATCTGCAGCAACGGCTGCAGACAAAGAAGACAATCCATCTACTGCTAATAAAGCAGTAGATGAATTCGTATTACAGCGTCAAGCTGTAATACGCTATGTCAAGGATGCACTTGCTTCTGCTTTTGATAAGCAGAAGCAGAATGCAGACAAGAATGGAAGGATAAACACAAATTCCTTTCAAAAAAGGTGAATTAGTTTTGTTATCTACAACTAATTTACCTACACATGCAATTAGCAACTTCCCTACACGAAAGTTGCTCCCTAAATTAATTGGACTCCAAAGCGTTAAGGGGAATGCCTATACATTAGACATTCCCGCGGCCATGCGCCTTCACCCGACGTTTTACGTTGGGAGGCACAAGCCGTACCTTTCGTCTGCGTCCTCGGACGAGACGCATCACCACGGCGAATGCCGTGATTCTTCAAGTCTCCCAAAAGAGACTTGTAATGGGTTTTCAAACGATTGTGGGAAGTCCGGAGATTCTCAATCTCCGCCTTTTGTCGATCAAGTTCGACCAGCAGAAGATCATTCTTCTGCTGAAGGGCAACATGAGCGCTCAAAATATCGTGAATCTCTTCACGAAGAGAACGATATGTCCTCACAGAGTGACCCATATCGCCGCTCGGGTCAGAGCAGTCCTCTCGAGCTTGCGGAGCTGTGAAGAATGCTCCGAAACAACGACGGTGAGGGAATTACCAGCTCCCGCCGCCCTTGATTGATAATCAGGGGAATAAGCGCTATATTCTCGGGCAGTAATAGTGTCAAACATTCAATTTGTTTTGTCCAATCATGTGTCACTATTTTTCAGTACAGAACGCCATACCGGCACTTGAACAAGGGCCTTAAAAGTAGGTAGAACTACCTATCTACCTAATTTAATGGAAAATAGGTATTCTGGAAAACCCATATTAGGCTGGCGTCCAAAATTGTATGGGGACGCTTGATTGCGAAGTGCTCGGTTCCCTATAAGAAGGGGCAGCGTACCGAGTACTTGGTACGCTGGCTGGGGTATTCCCAAGACGTTGAATCTTGGGAACCGATTGAGGTTCTGTGGGCGGATGCCCCAGACCTCCTGAAGGAGTTTGAGAAGGACACTTCTCCTCAAACTCGTTAGAAGCATCAACACTAGGTGTTGATGGGTGCAATGTATCAGCACCAGGAGCTGATACATTAAGGGCATCAATTAGGCCCTTAATCGTAGCGGGTACTGAGTAACATCGGTACCCTCGCAGCTCATTTTTGCTCAGACGAGGAACTCCCTTTGGACAACAAGGGCAAGCCATGTTAGAAGGACTCCGCAAGAAATTCCTTCTTTAATGCAGGTAAAATGGATAAACTCCATTTTTTCGCGATTTACGTGAACTCGCTTCACGTAATCGTTGGGACCTTTGTTGTAGTTCTCAACAAAGGCATTCCAACTTTGCGTCAGGGCGTCTTTATCATCCCTGTTCTTACGCGACCCTTTTCGGTTTGTTAAATAACGAGCCTGAAAGAAAAGGTCGATAAAGTACCGACGTCTATCATCGGTACTCCAATGGAAATGGCGATTGCGAAGGTCTTCGCAATCATCAAGCGCGTTGATGTCAAACAACGGGTTTTGACAATCGCGCTTGGTATGCCCGCCACTGTCGGGCACTCATGTCCATGCAGGGGTCCAAAACCCCACTTTGTACGGAACATGTGGTTCCGTACGACAAGACAAATCAGAAGTAGCGTAAGCCACTTCTGCACGTTGTTTCTTGGCCGGTGGAGCGCCACCTGCCATCCCAAAGTCGTCGTCTCGACCAGGCGAGTGACGAGGTCCAGGAGGAACTCTTCGCTCCTTCTGCCACCGTAAGACGGATTTGTCGCTGTCGTAATCGACAGCGTCAGAATCCACCTCGCCTTCACTTATCGGCGAAGAAATTCTAGCGAACTTACGCTCGCTAGACCCCTTGCGGAGGACGGTGACGTCCTCATCCTCTTCTTCGGAGTCCGATGAGTCTCCAAAGATGGACGAACACTTCTTCGCCACCCGCCATTCGGCAAGTGGGAGCGTACTAGATGTCGCGCTAGCGACATCTTCACGTCCCCTCTTAGATATTGCTTCCGCAGCGTCTACTATGAGAGACAATGGGTCCCCGGCTTCTTCTCCGACGCTACATTAGCAGCGTCGGCATTCGATGTTGGCACTTTTGCATGTAATGCAGAGGTAGATGCTGCGTTAGCATTTTCAGCAGCGCCCTTAAGAGCGCCGCCGCGTGTCTCGACCATTAGATTCTTCTGTTCGTTAGTAGTTGTAATCAAAATATTGTTACGACCAACAAGTACTACCATTCGATTGGCCAATATTACGTTATATTATTGGCCAACCACCTTGAGTGAGAGGTGATGTAATGGGGTACCATTATATAAGTGATATTTAAGTCGAAATATCACAGTTCAATTTCAGACTTGCTGTCTGAAATGTCAATATTGGATTATAAGTTATTATAATCCACCCTGGGTAACATATTCTGATACAAATATCGAATCAAAGAAAAGATCTAATAATAAGAGTATTATTAGATCAGTTTTATATTACATGTTTATATGATTAGTCTAGATCTAATTATAGTAGTTAGCTCTAAACCACTCATAAATATATCACTCTTAAACTTACCGTCTTGTAGCCACGTGTCGTAGTTATATAGTAACATATATAACTAAGGGACTAATTAATTAACTAGTTCAAACCTAAGTTTAATCTTAATTAAACTATTGAGGAACAAATTACATTTGTTTCTAACCAATTGCACGCTTCCTAACTTGCAATTCAAACAGTGTAAGCCTGTAACAGCTTGCGTGTTACATCACTTGTCTCGCAAAAATCTGAGAAGAGCTAGCGTCATAGGCAGAGGTGACAATGTAAAAAATTGAAGATGGATATATGAGTTGCCGGTGGATACATATATGATCGTTCGCAACTCTCTTCACTTTAACTAGCATATAGAAGACATGCTAGTGAGCCTGTACCACATGCTGCCTGTATCGACACAGAAATCTGTTTTCATCAAGTTCGCCCCCTTTCCTATTAACAGGGGAAGCCTATAGCGCCGTCTATAATCGACTCAAATTTAGAGTTTGCTCTTAGCTTTTTTGGCAACCCTAACCATTCATGAGAAATAGTTGGATTTAGACAAAATGTGAGTTGGATATAGACTTCCCCGAATTTGAGCTTGCGCATAAGCTCAAACACGGGGAAGTCTATATCCAGCTTACATTTTAGCACCAAAGGTGCACCTGAGATACCCGTTCTCGGCTGCTCTGTGGGCAAAAACGGGTGCGCCCTGATCCCGAAAATATCAGAGTAATTGTTGAATGACCGTTGCCAAACAATGTAAAGAGACTTCGTAACTTTCTCAGGTTAACAACCTATTTGCATAAATATTCATGCAATTACGCTGGGTTTGATTCGACCTCTTCCTTAATTGCTAAAGAAATAAGTCAAGTGGCATTGTGATACCCAATATTAAAAAGCCTTTGATGCAGTTAAGCGAAGCTTGACTGAGGCACCCGTGCTAGCAATAGCCGATAACGAATGACCGTTTCACGTCGTTTACAATGCGAGTGATTTCGCCGACGGCAGCGCTTTGATGCAGCAGGGTCATGATGGTCATGATCGCTTTATCAATCACGTAAGTTGCGGCCAGCTGAGCGCAACTGGCCTGTGCATGACAAGGAACCCCTTGCCACGAAGTATGCACAGCAATGATTCGAATCTAGCTCTTAGGAGATAGACCGTTTGTGGTTCATACCGACCATGCTTCCTTAGACTCATCCGTAAATTTGTCACATATTTCGTGAAGAATGACAAAGTGGTTGTCATTCATTGCGAAATACACTTTCACGGATGTATACAAATCAGAACAAACGAACGTGGTAGCGGATGCGCTATATAGATGGCCCGAATACGAGATAAACACGAAGTAATGAGTGCAAACGCAATCCGATGCACTACTCATACGTCGTCTTTCGCAGCAAGTACGCCGATCATACGAAACAGACGAGGAAAGACGTCTGTTGATTAATTACCTAAGTGATCGATCAGACAAGAAACGCGACGAACTCCCAGAGTTCCTGCGCGCTAGCGCGCATCGCTCCCGA
The DNA here is from genome assembly GCA_001887855.2 of Sclerospora graminicola. Taxonomy (NCBI): domain Eukaryota; phylum Oomycota; class Peronosporomycetes; order Peronosporales; family Peronosporaceae; genus Sclerospora; species Sclerospora graminicola. Next base: position 6,603 of record MIQA02023858.1, read on the forward strand.
TTACACGATGTTCTGTTGCTCTATTGCACAGACCCATAAGATGAAAGTCACAACGTCGTTCCTAACGACGATGCCCTCAAACATAATATTTTGTTTGAGTATCATGGCGCGCCAATTGCGTGGTATCAAGGTCGAGACAAGACGTACGCTTCTCTCACACGGGACGTTTACTAGAGGAACCAGAATAAGTGGTTACGCAAGTACGCACGCGCTTGCGAGATTTGCTAGCGCGTAAAGCCTGCACAATCTGTGCAGACACAATTTCAATCTCTACCAATTCTGACTGAGTGCTGGAAGTCCATCTCAATGGACTTCATCTGCCCAACAATAGTCGGAAGACTGGAATAGTGGTCTCTGTAGACGGCTTCAGCAAGAAGTTACATCTTTTTGCAGTGTCAGCGAATGTCACCACCGCGCAAACAGCGTAGATATTGGTCGGAGATGATGCGCCACTGTCGATGATCTAACTACCACATTTTACTTGCTCACTCGTCGAATACACCATGAACAGGGTTTCCTCATTATCGCTGCCGTTATACTTTTGTCCACACTCATACTGCCTGTGGCCGCGTTTGCCACACTTGAAACAGGATACCTTGAACATCTTCGCCTTTCCGTGCTGCTTGCCGCTCCTCAGCTGTAATCCTTGCGCACCTTGTCGTCACCTCTGTGCCGTAACTTTAAAGCACTTCCACAGGTTCTTGCTCGTGCATCTTGTCGTACGGCTTCAGTAATTTTAACTTTACTCATCCAAGAACAGGCCATGCGATTTTTCAGTCACCGTAACAATGATATCATATGCGGCTGGTAAGCTTCCTAACCGCACCACGGACTGCTTTGCTTCGACCATCCTGTCGCCAACCACCCCCGTTGTCTGTGCGAGCTCACCAAACCAGTCCATGTGGCTCGACATGTCGCTGCCTTTTTCTATCTTGACTTCGTACAGTTTGCGCATAAGGGCGACCCGGTTCTGGATATTACTGCGATTGTACTAGTCGCGCAGTGTGTCCCATTTTTCCTTCGCCGTTGCTGCGCTTAGGATCTTTAACCGATGCTCTACTCTGATGCCTGAGCGATGATAGCGTACACTTTCAGGTCGAGGATCCTCCAATCGTCCGTCATTTCGTGATCCTTCACTTCCTTGAGAATGTGCACCAGAAGACCCTTTTTGGCCAGTTTTATTATCATATTTAACTCCCAATGGAAGTAATTCTCACTCCCAAGGGGTCTTCAGTCGTGATTTTTTTTTCGGGTGGTTTAGCTGCCTTATGCCTTTTTATTTTTATTTATGTATGTGTTTTAATCATTACGTGTGGTTGAAGGGATCTGAGCTTTTGGGCTCATATCCTGTACGACCCAAGTCAATTTGAGAGTGCGATTTGTAAATTTACCGTTTGTCTTCCTATTTAGCTGCCTATGTTCTTATGTAAAGTTCAATCTGTCATCGTAGCCTTTACCTGCTACGGTGACGCTGCTCTCGATAAAAGGCGTGGTTATTTTTTTATATACGCACAATTTCGTCAAAAGTATTTTTTCGAAAATTTTTTCAAGCTCCCACCTACCGTAGCTTGTCGCTTCAAATACATTTTCCGATTGCCGAGTTGTTGGGATGAGGGTTTGCATCGAAAGATTGTTTAGGTACCAAATATACATCATGATACAGACACGTCCAGTCTTGGAGGAGCAGATCCTCGACTTCGGCTCTGATGGCAAGTGCAATGCAGGGTTTTCGCCGAACGATTGCGCGCTCGAAGGTATTTGCGCTTTCGTCGTAGTCGCCTGAATTGGATGGTTGTAATGGGTGCCATTAAATAATGTTATTAAAGTTGATAAATCATAGACTTTATTGTCTGAAATGAAAATATTGGATTATAAGGAAATCTGATTGGGTACAAATACCGAATCTAAGAGGGAATCTAATAATACGAGCATTATTAGATCATTGCATTTGTGTATATTTGTTCGGCCTAATTCTAGTGCACCACCCTAAATAAATTCACATTTAAATAAAAAGTATTCTCTTACTAAAGCTCCACAATTGAGGTCTCGTTCATCCACCCAAACCGGATCAACATATCCTTTCCACTGGACCAAGAAATTACGATGGGTTCGACCGAATCGGGTCCTTTTGCCCGATCGGGTGTCCAAAATCTTCTAAACTTCGAATCATCTTGATCTAACCCTCTTTTCCAACTATCTTCAGGAAAAAGAGCCTCGTCGAAATCAAACCTCGGCTGATCTTTGAGTGATAACCTGGTTTTGGGGCGATCGGGAAATTCCCGGACCAGTTTCAACTTCGACAAATGGACGATCGGGACAAAACTCCGTAATCGGTGCCTGCGGTGATCAACCGGGCGGCATGATCGCCGATCAGCTCAGAAACACGGAACGGTCCATGCCACATATGTGCTAACTTCCTGGCATATCCTTCTTTTACGCGATCCAGGTAAAGCCAGACCCTTGATCCCGGTTCAATATTATGGGAATCAGCCTGATCGTTATTCCGATCAGTTCTTTCTTGGATCACCCTCCGAAGTCGCTCATTGACCTGTTCCCGCGCATGTTGGTAATGGCGCTGAAGTCCCATACGCCATCGACGGGCCTCGCGATCTCGACCACGAGAACATCCGGCGGGAATCGCCGATTCGATGGTAGATCGAGGATCCCAACCGGACACCAAATAAAGAGGGTATCTCCCCTGATCCGATCGAAAGAAGAATTAATGCAAATACCAGTCTCTCTGCATACGCATCCCAATCTTGTTGGGCAGAATCAGCGACATACAACTTAATAGCTTTGGTTAGCGTCTGTATCATCTGTTCGGCTTTATTTTTCGCTTGCGGCTGATAGGCCATGGTCGCACTTTATTTCTGACCAAGCATCTGATTAAACGATCGGAAAACTTCAGCCATAAAACCGGTTCCCGATCGTGCCTGATCACTTCACTTGCACCGAATCGCTTAAAAACACATTCCTCATAACTGCGGGCAACCTGTTGGGCTATACGAGTAGATCGAGCTTTGGCGATCACCAGTCCGGTAAATAAATCGGTCCAGATCAGCAGTACAGTATTGCCTTTGAACGATTTCGGCAAGGAAGGAATGTGATCCATCGCTATCAGTTGAAATGCGTAGGTCGCCTGGATATTCCCGGGCGATCTACCTCGAATAGTCGGCATACCCTTCCCGGTTTCGCAATCTGTACACGTTCCGACAAACGTTTGGACACTTCGATATAAGCCTCTCCAGTGAAAATGCTTGCGAATTCTGTGGTATGTCCGGCCAACACCCTGATGACCACCCTCTAAACTGACATGATAATTATGTAAATATCGGCTTGAAGGGTCTCCTGAATCACCGATTTCGCTGATCGGTCGAGATCTGCGTCAGCTTGATCAGCTTGAGAATAATATAGAAGCAAATCGTTTTCATCCATTTCGTAATTGGAAGCGATTTTTACACAATTCTTCGCTTTATTTTGGCTCAGTTTCTCCACGTCACCATTCAAAAAAGGCTTTCTAATCAACAATCCACTTTTCTTCATCTTGCGCCTTGAGAATCCTTTCAATCTGCAGATTCTGCACTATTTCTTCCGCAACCTTTCTCGAGAAACAGGCCTGCTAGGTGCGATCTGGTTCGGGACATCGTCATGATCGATATTTGTGCTCATTTTCCTTTATCTTCCAAGTGAAACAACTCGGGTAACCTATTAATCTCGACCAATTCCTCCAGCACTGCATTATCGGTATTCATCGATCCAGTTTGATCCCGCATGGCCATTGTGGCCAGGTGGTCCGCACTCCTGTTTCAGTCGCGTTTCACGTGTAAGAGATCATGATTCGGCCACCCCTGTAGGGTTTTCATAACGCGATCATTCAACAACTTCAGGCGTGGGGCTTTGCAGTCGATTTCCCCGGTTAACTTGCCGGATCACCAAATTTGAGTCTCCACATATGATTACCCTTTCAGTCTTTTGTTCTTGAAGGAGATCCAAACCCAGCAGCAAACCACGGTATTCGGCTTCGTTGACTGTGATACCTGGAGTATAATCTGAACCAGCAGATATGATAGTCCATTCCGTTAATTTCCACAACGACGCACTATACGCTCCGACACCTTTCTTTACGCTCGCTGATCCGTCGAAACTTATGACGATCAGGTCTTCATCCGAGCCGACAACCGGAGGGGGTATAATGATCGATTCTCGCGGTTGTTTCCGAGTCTGTCAGGGCTTCGTCGACTTCTGACCGGGAGGGGGGTGAAACTGGCTGCTAGGGTACCGAGAATTTCCTCTTCACCCTTGGTGCATTTGATGATTTCCACGGTCCATTGACATAATTGAGCTTCCCTCGCCCCAGTCTTCCGTCAATTGTGTTCGTAGACAATAACCAAGCTAGGGTGGACCGTCTGGAGAGTACTTTAATCGGTCTGGTCACCAGCATAGAATAACAGACATCCAATATGCGTAATAGTGCCAGCACTTCCTTATCTACCATGTCATAGTTAACCTCATTCGGTTTCAACGTCCGGCTTGTCAACGTCACTGGACTATACACTCCATCGTGATCTTGGACCAAAGCGGCTGATATTGCCCACTTACTTGTATATAAAATCACCACGGGAATCTTTTCCGGATCGAAATGTTTCAATATCGCGGTCGGAATCATCTTCGCCTTCAACATACTGAAAGCTATCATCAACTTCGTGAGGCGATTCACCATTCTATAGTCGATACATAGTCGAATATCGACCCCGTTCTTTTTAATCACAAACACAATCGGTGATGCCCACTGCGACGTTGAAGGTCGGATGATTTTCGTACTTAACAGGCCTTAGATCAAATTGGATTGCTTTCCCGGTATTGTTGTGTGACTTTGCGACAACGTTGGGCGATCGGTCTCGCATTTCCCACATCAATATCACAAACAGCTCCGTAAGCAGCTGGGGGTAGGGCATTTCCCTTCCCAATCCATAAAGGACGCCTTCTCCAGATGATCTTCTCTAGTTGATCGATCTGCTCGGGAGTATTTACTTCGGGGTCACCGACTTGTAGATCTTCCAGGGTGACCTCCGGTATATTGGGTGATACTTCTGGCTATATTGGGTGATACTTCTGGCAAAACCGCCATCTCTTTCTCGATATCTACAATGTATTGATCACCACCTTCATGTATACATACTTGTTCATCCACCGGATCTATTCCCGCCGGTTCGGTATCAGCCTGGATCGCCCCTAGCAAATCATCTGACTGGTGATCTACTTCGGGTTCCACTTCGTCCTCAACAACCTCGACAGGTTCATGTTCTAATTTCTCCCCAAAGTCCCGGTTCTCACGTATTCCGTTGGCGTCAGAGTCGTCTTTAATCGTATCATCATCATTTCATCCTCCGGGTCCGTGGCCGTCGATGATCCGGGTCTAATAACGTTCAAAATCTGTGGACCTTTTTTGACACGACTTTCACCTTTCGCTTTCACCGACGATCCTCTGGTCAATAACTTGGTCGGAGTTGTATATTCCGGCTTTTTAACCAAAGGTGAGATGTCTTCGTCTACCAAACCTTCATCACTGATCAGGTCCGTGGTGGCTTGATACGCCAGATTTTGCCATTCAATATACTTCGTGATCCCATTGATACATACATTATCTGTCGAAGTACTTTCCCTTCATGCAACCACATCCCTAGGATCATATCTTCATGAACAATTAACGACTGATCAGATATGTCGGTAATTCTGATATAGCTTGATCTACCAATCCCTTTTACAAAAGTCGGTACCCATCGTTCACCACGGGTTACCCACAATTTCTGCTGCCGATCAGTCGACCGAATCATCACATCAACCGATTGGGCTACCTCAATATTTTCATACTGACCCATTTTGAGCATCTGCATATGGGTACCATATAATGGACGTGGGTCGGATAACTGTATTTACACCTCATCTGGGAGGGTCAGGGTTCCATGAGAGAGATCAAGCCGTATACCGGTTGGCACCATGAAATCCACTCCCAGTATTGCGTCCTGACCGGCTAACCGGCCAATCAAAGCATTAAAATATTATAGACCAGGGAACCGGCCAAGGTGATTTTGGCACGTGACCGTTCTTCGGTCATGTACTAACTTTCACCGATCCCAACAAATTCTTGCCTCCGGGTACTGTCTATACGACACCCCACCTTACGAGCAAAGGCGGAGTCGATAATAGAGACTTAGAGTCAAATAGAATAGTGGTTTTATCGTTATTAATCTTCCCATCAGCTTTTGCTTGTTTAAACCACTTGTCGTGAGAGTGATACTTCCAGTATTCTCGGGATTCACCGGGCAGTACCAACTTCCATGATCACATCCGAAAGGGAATATTCGTCCACTCTGAGACTGTGAATCGGGCATCGGTCGGCACAATTTGAAATAGAACATGTATTGTCGGTTATCTCCTTTTCCTCAAACTTATTTCTGCTACCGACGATGCATAAATGCTCTGAACGTAGACCGCCTGCGATATTGCTCTTCATCTGAGCCTAAACTTGACCCGGCCACTATCTTCTCCCGAACTGGAACTGTCCGATTCCTTCGCAAACATCCGGATTGCTCTTGTTGGCCGAGCCGCTGGTGTCTTGACCTGGTCCGGGTGTGGTTTCGATCGGTATCGGTTTGATCCCATCTCGACCTTGGGTTCTCGACTTTTAGCTCGCTTTTACGTTTTCAAGGTGAGTTCCTATTTTTCCGCGTTACTTATACGAAGTAAAGTTGGCTAATTGGCTAAATCGCGGTTGTCCAACGTGCCGATAAAGTGTTCGACATGTTCTCGAGCCATATGCGCATGCCGTGGATCCTTGACCGGCATTTTTGGCTCGCAGACCTGCAACATTCAACCGGTGTAGGTATTCAATCGGTGTTTCATCGGATCTTTTCTTCATATGGTAATATTGTCTCGCGACGGATGCCCCTGAGTTGCAATTTTGCTCCTCAAATTCTTGACACTGTTGAGACCACTTTAAACGTACTTCTCGGTTTAACTGCTTTAGCAAGTTCTTGGCCAGGCCCTTCATCAGAACAGCGAAAATCAACCATCTTTCACATTTCGGTGTTTTATCTCTCAAAAAGGCTGATTTCGTCCGACTCAGCCAGGCTCTCGCCTGATCATCATCCCAATCTTTGCCGGTAAAATCTTTTAATTCAGATATGGCCGACATCCGGACTCGAGTGATTGTTCCGGGAACACTATCAAATGCTTGCGCCGAGGTCATATTTGCCTTAAGAGGCGTCTCCATATCCAAATCGTCCGGATCAAAGTGTTGACTGATCTCCCCATCTGATTCCATATCCACGTCACTACGAGGGGATGATTTATGGAATCAATCTTGATGACTGGTTTGGCATATCGATCGGACAATTCCGGCTGATCGAATTGATTCCATATCCATATCTACAGGTTTTTTTAACCGGTTTAGCCGTCGATTGATTCATGTTCGATCTTGATTGCCATGGTTTCCCTTGTCCAGGTGTATACTTAGGTAATCCATGTTGTTCTCCCACAAAACGGCTCATCATAGTCGTAACATTGTTCTCATTTGTTCCGGAACTTCCGATATGCCGGTAGGATTATTATTGGGAGTCGGATTGTTTTACGCAAATTTTTGAGCATATTTAGAACTGTCTTCTGACCCGACTCGGCCCGGGAAAGGCTTTCTTTTCCTATTCTGCGACTCGGTCTTGCAGTCGGTCTGTTTGATTCCCTTCGGGCTCAATGTCATACGCGTTACTCCAACCGAGGAATCAGTAGAATCCGCTCCGGACCGTGATAATGATTGATGTATCGATTCAATATCCATAGGATATCCAACCAACTGTGATCAGTGTGAAGGATCAGCCGGCGGCAACTGGACCACGGGGTTCGCCCCGAGCAACGAGGCAAGGTGATCGTACAGCGTTATCATAGCGTCTCGGATCGTCCCTTGGTCTAGATCGAGCAGCGTATTCGCGTCGAACACGCCAGTAGTGAAACCAACTTCATCGATCTGGACCAGGAGATTTCTGATCAGGTCGAGTTGGCTACCCGTGATAACCGGCCTAGTCGCTCGACCTTCAAGCTTCCCGATGATCTTGGGTTTAATGATTTTCATCACCCGGTTGTTAGCTAGGAATTTGTGAAACTCTCGAAGGTAAAACAAGCGTTCTACATCCTGAACCGTGTTTTTTTCGGCTGGTTCGGTCTTCTCTTCATCTTCTTCGAACATCTTCGGTTTACGTTTCACATATTTTTTAGGTGGATCATATCGATCCGCCCCCATGTCTTTTTCTCTTTTTCAATTTTTTGTATGCATAGGATCGAGGTCAGCACCCCAACCCTTTCCCAGAATATAGTTAATTTTACTATAACCCGGACCGGCTCCGATCGGAGCCTTGTGGGGAGTTGTTTCATCTTTAATTTCGACCTGGAACTCCACCGGACCAGGTCGACCATCGCTTCCTTTAAATTTGGACTGCATCGGAGGCGATACGCCTTCCTCCATTTCATCTTCAAAGGAATCACGCTGATAACCTGAGTTACTGAGTGATCCAGGCATGCGCGCCATTGTGGTGGAACCGATTTCCAAATCCAGAACGGAGGTTTTTGGAGGAATTCGGATACCCACTAGCCCCGACAACCAGCTATCGGAGGGGGTACTCCGTTGATCCTGATCGGCATCAGGATCGGATGAATCATCACTATGATGACTGATCCGATCCGCCCGGTCTTGCGACCGGTCGTTATGTACGATAGAATCCATATTTAACTTCATCTCACCTTGTGTACCCATTGATCTCCGGTGGTTACACTCTGGTAGACTCAAGATGAGAAGGATGATACAAATCAGGTCGGGGGATATGACCTTCTCGAGACGGGGGTGTTCTCGGGTGGGAATCTTCACCGGAGAACGAGTCAGTGTCGATACTTAATTAAAGTATCTAAAGGCGCTGATCGGGAAACTTCGTCCGATCAGGCCAGCCAATAAAACGAGAAACCACGAAAACCACGATAAAACCACGATATTCCGCAGTAAAACACAAACGTTATCTCCACGAAACCTTTCCAATTAAAAAAACGTGCTCAAAACTCGTGCGCGTGAGGGGGTGAGGGTCGAAAACCTAAACAAATTCCATCGGGGAACTTCCGGTAAGCCAAAATGCGTCTATGCGCGTCTTACCCGGGTTAACTAGGCCCCTGTTGAGCTACAGGGGCCTAGTTAACCCTGTGCTTCCAATGACCGCGACATGTGGCGGAACGACTCTTTGCTTAGGGGGTAAATTCAAACGTGTTATTATATATGCAATATCTAATACCTAATGTACCATACCTCATGTTTCAATCTTGCCCATCTCGTCACAAAGTTGTTTCAGTACCACCATAAACCAATCTTCATCGCATCTTCAACCTAATCCGTACCTCTTTTGGACCGATCTCGATCAGGCTCTTTGACGATCTTCAACCAACCTGATTCTTCGAGAATCAGCTTAGAACCAGCTCGGGATCGGTCTCTCAGGCATTGCTCGCCTGATTCAAACCCGATCTTGGCTGAAACTCCTTCTCTCTCAACACCAGGAAGCTGATTCGGGGCTGATCCAAACCGGTTCGCGACCGGCACGGGAATCAGGGCGAATCAGCCCCGGATTACTTCGAAACACCTCAGGATCACGACAACATCGATATCCGCCGCTCGCTCAACCCTATCTTCGACCTCCATTGTATGTTAAACCGCAAGGTTGAACCCGAATCAGCATTCCTCTTAGAGTTGGATCTGATCTGATCTTTTAATGCTGATTCGGAGCAAGTTTTTTTTCGTTGACCCTTGTCGCTTGTTCCAGTCGATAAGCCTCATACAGCTCGCCATTTCACGCGCCGTGCTCCGTCATACACTTGATCTTCACATTCTAAGGCAAGACCCGACTGTTCGGCCGGTCAACCGAGATCTCAATATCTCATCAACTCAAAACACTTGGATCGTCCATGATCCACTCCAATGACCAGGTTTTACCGTGCCAGATATATCAAACCGTCTCTAGTACTGCTCATCACATATATCTCAACCGATCCGGTCTCGCACGCTCACACGAACTCAGTCCAGTATTTGGGTATTCTCATCCGATCGTGATACTCACTGGTTCATTAGTCTCTGGGACAGGGCGTGACAACGGCATCATCTTGTTTTTCTCCACGTTTTACGATAACCCGTTATCACTTATGTACCATCCTGAATAGAACCAGCCTGTCCCACCCATCAACGGTTCCATCTTGATGGGTGTTCCCACAGGCACCAATCAACAGCCGTGTGTGGACCACTTATTCCTCATTTTTGTTGAATCACTCTACCACACAAATCAGAACCAACTCGTCTTCATTTCACAATATATATAACGAGAGCATTTCGATACAGCGATATACTGTATATAGTAAAGTAATGGCCTAACGAATTAGGGGTAAAGTTATATTTATATGTTAGTCTAGAACATGACGCACTAACGCATGACGCACTAAATTGTTTTGCATCACCGCATAGAAGCTGATAGAATGATTCATAGTGCAGGGACAAATATTAAATTGTGGTCCAGACTATTTGTAATCTTTATACATGTATTATCTCCAGGGATAATAAAATCTTCGGGGGGGGGTAATGTCTCCCTATATTTATTATTAGGTTCAATGATGTCATGATGGTTAGCTATTTTTTATACCCATTCCAGTCTGCAAAAATGCAGAAATTTATTTTGAGGTCGCTCTGAAAAATATAACGTTTTGCAGCTTGTGCCACAAAATCTTATATTTTTATCGAGCAAATCGCAAAACCAGCACTAGTCAAAGTATTACTTTTGAAAAGCAGCACCTGTCGCAAAACAAGCACCAACAAAAAGACGAATAGTGTGGTCCACTACATTTCGAACATTAGCGACACAACTAATTCTACGATTAAAATACATCATGGTATTAATATACCATGCAGCGCATCCACAGCGGCTGTAGCTACCGCTTCGTTAGGGTAAGATATTTGAGCCGAACCTTTCGCAGGTAAAATTATGATCTTCATTGAGCTAGAAAACGGACCCACAACATTAGGTTATAACTCTCAACGCGAGTGTCAATGATGCGTTCGTATCTCTCGGCAAAACATAGCCAAACACAGAACGTAAGTCTTTTTAATCCATCGCCTCCGCAATGTTCTTTACTATGACACTGCTTGATGGTAGTCCCCGGACGTAAAATTTCATCAGCGGCTCCTTCATTAATTCTGTACAATGTGTGACAGCAACACATGTGTTAGAGTTGATTTATAACTAACACAATTACAGACATTCATATCTCCCGGTGATTGCCGCAGCTTCTTTACCTCACTCTCTGAAATCACACCTGGGCAAGTTGATCGCGATGCTTCCTTCAAGCGATTTTTACCACCGTCAAGTTGAAATGCCGTGTCGAGAGCATCACTCTTAATAATCGATGAGCCTTTTCAGTGCATCTCAACTGGTGGTGGTGAGGGCAAACCTTTAGGTTGCGGAGGTTGTCTTGGCACATTTCCATTGCTTAAAGCTTTCCACTGGACAGGGCAGCTATGAAAACTGAATAGTACAACACAAAAGTGATCAACGTACTCACACTAACAATATGCCAAACGATACGGCACCTGCGAAATGAAAGCGCTGGAAAAGAAGGCATACACGATGGTGCAGAAAAAAGCAACAATGAATCCTTTCCATGTCTTGTTCGGAGACAACCGCAAAAATGGCGTCTTGATAATTTTCGACCAAATAGCTTTCCGCAGAAGAAAGCAAAACAGTCGCCGCGGATGACTAGCTAAACAGGAAACAGGAACCAAAACAGGCCTGCAGGAAATACCACATCGCGTTAGCTTTAGCTCTCGAAAAACAAACAATTGGTTTTACTTATCCTAAAAATAGCATATGTTTGTAAGAACATATTTCGTTTGGAAAACAATCAAACCCAGCGTCACAGTGGTCCATGTGTATTAACCTACAAGAATTAACAGATAATAGTTACAGCCAGGTCCTACTAAACCCCACAATAGAAGCAGCTTACCCATCTGGTATTTGTAGTATCCTTTTCATACCCACAACATCATTATAAAAGTGAGCACTACAACAACCTAGAAAATACTCACACAACTACACCAGTAGCCAATTCACGCACCCTTCTTTAGGCTCAGCACGGCATGACAAAAAAGTAGCGTGTATATAAAGAATGAGACCCACGTATGGTAGCGTAAATAGTGCACAATGGCTGGTGGCACGAAATGCATCTTGCTGCTCTTAATGAAGGCACCAAATGAGTCACCATAATTGTAAAATAGTGCCACGACAAACTACATCAACTGTACCGAATGGAGCCATGGAATGTTCTTTACGACAGCTGCTTGGTAGCGCACATTGACCAGCTCCCGGAACAGAAGCGTTTGCAATACAATAACAAGCCCAAGGTGTAGATATGGCCACCATAAAGAATGGCAATGAAGCCTACAATCATAGTAAACCCTACCAAGACGCGCGTAATGAATTTGGTAAGACCGCTTTAGGCGCAGACAATGCAATGCTGTCCTGGGCGAGCTTGAGAATGTCACTTGTATCACGGATTGAGTGACGCTTACGCATTTCCATTGTGCGAATGGCTGAGAAAGCGGGCACTGTACTTTCACCCTGACAACGATTCTGCTGTACTATTTCACGCAGTGCTGACGGTACTGCACCACACTCTTCGTGCTCTTCGGGACTTGAACAAAGTGCCGTGATACTGTAAGACTTTTGTGAAACAAGTATAAACGAGAACCAGTAATTCCTCCTTGGAAAAGGAATCTGAGCCTCTTGGTCGCCTGTAATTCCACATAATGAGGCTTGGAGTCGTGCATTGGAAAATTACCCGCCAATTTAACCTGTTGCCAGACTTTTTCTCGATAAACTTCAGTTTCAAAATGGTCCTGCTAATGACGTCGAAATTGCTGCAATACATGGAAGATTCAGCTACGAATGCCATGGCTGACTCTGACACATTCGATTGGCAGCAGTAAGTGCTCCAGTTGAGTCCGCGACAATGGCAAATATTCCGGTCTTTTTTTAGATCCATTAAAACATCTTCATGATGGATCTCCTGGAGTTTAGTAAGCGGTAACAAGTTCAAGATGCCGCCATTCGTGAGATCGTTATACTAAAATTTCCAGTTCCGTCATTTGAGCAATCACATCAATTTACTTGCAAACCTTAGGCGGCAAATCTCATCAACGCTTAGATATGTCGCCACAATGAGGAAGGCAGCTACTGCACGTCCTCTTCCTTCACACGTGAAACTTGTGTCTATTTGTGTCTATCATGCTCAGTGGATCACAAAGATTATCGTTTTTATGTCTGACTTCGATGTAATGAGTTTATTACAACAAGACTTTGCAAACAATAGCAATCCGAATTTCAGCAGTCTCGCTCGTGCATTACAAGTGACCGACCCACAAACGACGCGTTACTCTGCTGGTTTTGTGTCCCATGGCGGCGGCAGGTTGAGCGATTGTGACCGTGTTTAGAACAATTACGACACTTGTAAGTAACACCAGTCTTCCTGTCGCCGCTGCTTGCGATGCGACGGACTTGCCGCCTTCCAACGTGCTTGTAATAGGGAGGCGGCTCCATTCTGACGCGCACCAACTGTGACTCGAGAACGAGCTCAATTGAGCTATCTCAAAACGCTAGTGAGTAAGTGGAGACGAGGCACGAGGCATGAAAGTACTAAATCACGCTCTTTGCAGGGCATGCGATGTGAACCACGGCCACAATATGGCGACAAGGAATAGCCATTCGACAAAATGTAGCACACGTGTACGACATTACGGTGAGATCGACTCGCCGATAACGCTTTGAGTCGTGGTGACGTGCAAACCAAACGTATTCTGAAGACCGCTGCACCGCATACTCACCGGTTGTGCCTGCTCAGCTCGCCACATTTTCAAAGAATGGGGAGTGATTTCATGCTTTCCCGCCCACATCGCCACCTGTTTCTGCCGCACACTGAACTTATCTATTGCCGATTTTGGCAGGATCTTGATGGCTTCAACTGGTCCTGCATTTCGCACGCCTGCCGTAAGTAGGGTATTGTTATCGCTTTCCACAAAATTTTTAATTCTCCAATTTAAAAGCGGACGTGGTTGTGGTGGTGACACACCCATGTTGCCTACACCAGATTCTGGGGTAGGAGAGAAAGACTTCATCTTAGATTCCGCGAACGTGGATGCTAGAGCGGATGCTGAGTTCGCAAATACCGTCCACAGAATGGGCCCGATATCGGAAACGTATTCGGCAACAGCGTCACCATACTTGGCCCGCAACACGGAAATGGTCGTCTCGTACTCAATAACTGTCTGCGATAACTGCACCCTCCATATAACGTTCTCGAAAGCGTCACCGAAGAGCGCGAACAACCGCTTGATATTGCGCATAATGTGAATAGTACAAAAATCGAATATGCAAAAGCACCCTATCCGCAAAGCGTCACCGAAGAGCGCGAACAACCGCTTGATATTGCGCATAATGTGAATAGTACAAAAATCGAATATGCAAAAGCACCCTATCCGCCACCCATACCATCTTGACCGCACCGTCACCGAAGAGCGCGAACAACCGCTTGATATTGCGCATAATGTGAATAGTACAAAAATCGAATATGCAAAAGCACCCTATCCGCCACCCATACCATCTTGACCGCACCGTCACCGAAGAGCGCGAACAACCGCTTGATATTGCGCATAATGTGAATAGTACAAAAATCGAATATGCAAAAGCACCCTATCCGCCACCCATACCATCTTGACCGCACCAACAATCTTTTCACGGTCACACATGATAGGAACACCATCCAGGCGGATAGCAGCTGAAATACACTGGAGTAAAAACCAGGCGATATTTGCTTCGCTCTCGGCGTGTGTAAAGGCCGTCGCAAGTGTAATGTTCTGCCCGTTACCGTCACGTCCAATTAGAGATAGGACCACTCCATTGTACTTCGGATGCTTCGAATGAGTACCATCAAAACCCACCACAGGGATATTGGACTCATGGCTCTGAACGACCACCCCGAATGCTACGAAAAACCGATAAAAACGGTTTTCAGATCAGCTTCTAACGCAACAGTGGTCCCCGGGTTGATGCAGGGTTGATGCGAGTCAGCTCAACCAATAGCGACTTAAGAAGTGAGAAAGAGTCCCGCCATTCCCCATCCATCTCTTCCACCACAGCATCCTTGGCCCGGTATACCTTGTCGCGGAACTCCTGAAGGTTCGTTCCATCTCGCGCCTGCACGATGGCCACGATGGTCTTGCGCTTCACACCCTTGTCACTGTGAACTGCGACGCGAAATGCCGGGAGCAGTTGAATCTGCCGAGCGGACGGCTTCGCAAGCGACATGCAAGCATCAGCGTGCTTATCGTGTAGACTAGACACGTAGTATTCTGGTGGCATTCGCTTGGTCACCCGAACCTTCCATTCGCACCCTTCCTGTGGGCAGGCAAACGTCTTGCTATTGCCCCCACACTTCTCGACGGCGCAACGGCAGTTCTTGTTGAAGCAATGGTCCTTCACAAAGTTGATTCGCTTTTTCCATCCCGGAACACTTGTCCAAGCACCAGTTCTGTCATGCCATGTACAGCGGCAAGGTCTATAGTGGCTCTCTCCGTCGCGTTTTCTATCGCCATGATGTATTTTAATCGTAGAATTAGTTGCGTCGCTAAATCCCCTGCCAGACTAATTATGCGCGAAATGTAGTGGACCACACTATCCGTCTTCTTGTTTTGGGACAACTACTGCTTTTCAAAAGTAATACTTTGAGTGCTGGTTTTGCGATTTGCTCTTTTTTATCCTCGAACATTATCTGAGCGGAGATTGATTATTTTTGGAAAACATTCGGTAAACCACGGATACCATTACCCAAAACCTGGGGTGGCGGTCCTACGTTGATGATATTCTCGTGACGGCTACTACTTGGGATTTACTATGTTATGAATGGTATAGTGGTTGAAGTTGATCATGACACGAAGTTACGGCCTGATCGGCTGATTATGCCCGAGCAACGAAGATTAGATGTGGAATGAAGTCGGGCATGTGGAGTGACAGGTTGTGTGAGTGATGATAACCTATGGGTTCACTTGGTGACTATTTTATATTTCTGTAGCAAACACAGACAGCAAAATGCATATAATTTCCGTTCAGCTCTCAAATTGGCAACTTCTCACTAAATGATTTTGTTATCTATTACCTTTGCAAAAAGTGGTAGAAAATCCCCTTTGTCCCTATGTATTACAGTACAGTATTTATTACAGTACAGACAGGTCCAAAACGAATCATTAAACTATATTATTGTGAAGGTATAGAAATGTATGCAGACATCAATTTTTGCAGTTTATAGTACCACTTTAAAGAGACAACTGGCGACAAATTTGCACTAAAAGTACGTGCAAACTAATTTACTCTTGCTTCTATGCTCGCCATCTCTTCAACAGTAAGCGCGCCAAAGTGAGCAAATTGAAACGAAAACGGTCGTTTGTAACTAATGAGCCAGCCTGCGTGACGTGCTCACCCAACTCATCTTTTAATGCACGCTGAAGCAAGTGTGTTGCTGTGTGGTGCACGGCACAACCAAAACGAAAACTATGGTCTACTTGTTCCTCTACACTAGGTTCCGATCCATCAGCTGGAAAAAATAATGCTGTTATATCCGAGTACGTCATGCCCTCAGGCAAAGAGCATTTCAGGGTCGATGTCGAAACGCGTACCCGCGCATGGCAAGTTCATCTACTTTTGTTTTCACCGTGAGACTTTCCAGTGGCAACTTTCGCATCGTCAGGACCAGCAAGAGGTCGGTAAAAAGCACCATATTCGGTGGACACGTGACATCCGGATTGAGACTCACGTGGGCACTGCTCTGAAGTCCATCGTAGCTGCCCAGATCAAGTCGCACACGGTACGTGAGCTCCGCAATCCGCGCTTCAATATCATGAAACGTTTCTCGTCGTTGTTGATGAATCGCCACGTCCAGTGCATGCCATTCCTCGGGTGTCATGTCAAAACTTGGCACCGTTTCCAGCATCATCTTTTGATGCGTTTAGCCCCAGCGGTGGCTCCAACTTGGCCAGGAAGGCCAATAAATGTTTTCGATGAATTAAACCCAATGCATCGGTATCAAAAGCGCTCCAGATTGTTTAAATGCTGCAAACTGGGGAGGCGCGACACTTGAGGCCAAGTAGGTGGCATACTAGTCTTCCCCCGCGGCAAATTTCACAAACGTAGCATAAGCCAAGGGAAACGTTGTCAATCTGAGGTTCGCATGCAAGCCCGTGGCCCATCGCGTGAGGGAAAAGACTTGGACCCCAATAATGGCAAAGACAAAGAGTACATAGCCAAGCAAGAGCGTGACTTTGAGCGTCAAACGGACGCTTTTTAAATGCGTTCGAAAAAGCGTTCAAGACCACGAGACCGTTCTAAGACCAAGGAAAGATGTTTAAAATCAAAGGCTCGCGTCATCCCGAGGATGAGCAACACCGAGAACGTCGACAGCAAGGGACCGACGAGCATAATAAACGCCGTACCGCTATTTAACGTTCGCCAGGTAAATCCTTTCATTAAGAAATCTCGCCACCCAACCCCAGCCACGCGAAGGACAGCATCGAGAGCATAAATGAAGGCGAAAAGGTAATGCAACGCCCACGTGGCGGCGTACTATCAACAGACAACGGGTGGATCCACGCGAGCAAGAACGTGTGGAGGAGCACGATTGTACTGATAAAGCCTCGCACGATGCGCGCTTTCATGTATGCTTGGGCCAGTTGCATGATGTGACTTGACTTTCGTGGGTAAGGGAAACTGTGGTCGTACGGCCACAATCGTTTCTTTCTTGCGGAGCCACATATGCATGGACCACACTGACCTGAACTACCCATCACCCAGAAGTTTTCACGTTCGTCCAATTCCAAAATGCTGCCATTGGGCAAACCAGAGATTCGTTTCCATAAATGACGAGCCTTCTGGTCGCTCTTAAGCGCCGTCGTCTAGCCAGCTTTCCGCAAGATCGTTCCGAGTGGGAACGATCCGCTGGCTACGCTCATCTGTGAACCTTGTGGAATCACTTTTGATGGCTCGTGCAAAATGCGAGCGTATGATGATAGTATCAATACATGTGTGGTCAATACTAGCTGATAAATTTATTGCTACTCCATATGCAGCAGGCATTCTCTGTGTCGTGGCTTGGCACAGCGACAAATCGTTATCAGTAATCATATGTATGTTGTCCACCTACAATTTGTTTAGAAAGGGTATGAAGTTTTCACAACCTAACAATTTGAGGGGATTGTCTGTATTAAAAAGAAATTTTTAACCTGAAATTTCCTAACACGAATTTTGTGTAAAGTGCGCCACTGTAAATTTGTAGCCTACAAAGGCACATCCAGATTCCAACAGGAACATCAAAGGCAACGTGGTTCTGGCCGAATTGGCCCGTGTATTTCGGTGTTCATAATGAGGATCTCTGATGGCCTCAACGGGAGGACGATGTACTTATTTGCAAGGACATACACGATACCTAGCATCTCGTGAAAGTGGCTGCGTCCATTTCATTGTCAGTGATCAACGCAACAAACATGAGAAATGAACTCGTCTTACTGATGAACTGTTTCACCGATTCATTGGAATCGCTCTGAAGTTTCGTTTGGTGGATTTTCGACAAACACAATAAAAATAGCCGCGCGCTCATCAATGTCAATGCGCGCCACGAAATTATGGGGGGCATCGCTGCTGAGCGCATCGTAGAATGTACGCTGCGCCACCCAGCACAGACGTTTAGCACAGCTCCTTGAAATAATATTTATTCTCCCAGTAATCACTTGCACGCGCAGGACGCTCTCGTCCTCCACCCCGTCGTCCGCATTGACGACAAAAATAAACTTCGACCATATCGTTGTGTTTTCTGTCTTCGCTGTTTTGGTGCGGAAATTTGTCGCCAAACACAATTATGAAATATTGCATTACACTCAAACTGAAATTGGACTATTGTGATAATTTCCCTGCAATTGTGAGAAGATGATATTGCAATATAATTAATTCACTACGGTAAATCCACCGAAAACATCAACTGCTAAAGGTAGCATTCACATGCGTCTTGTCTCCTGGCGTCTTGCAGCAAACGAAGTGCACTAACAGCATTTTCCCCCACGCACTCACCAAATAGTTCGTCTGAAATCAAAGAAGTTGTTAAAATCTCTCCATTTGTGCCAGTTCTTTTTGAAGCTAATCTTACCGATGATGTGGCTGTTTTCGAATTGCTCCTGTCCAAAATTCACGAAAACAGTGTTTCGAGAATCCAGACCCACTGTCGGGTACCATTCAAAATGGTTATCACATAGAATGTAGTGACTCCTTCCTTGGACTTCAAGATGGAAAGTTCTTAGATACTCGAAAGCTCTTGACAAAATCATATTAACATCCTTACATGAAACATTGGTGCCATTATGCGTGAAAAAGACACGTCGGTGATTGTTTTGTGTACAGCTTCGTGCACCACAACCAACTGTATCGTTAACGCCGAACCGAGGACCAGACGGTTTCCCCTGGGCGACAGTAGCATGTCGATTTGAGTTCAACATGTATACATTTAGAAACGAGAAAAACACTTACTGGAACTGGGGAGTAAAGTTTTCCATTATCTCCGTGGTATCCGTACGACAAGGTCGTCCATCCCGGTTGCTTCCCCACCAATGGAAACGCCGCTGTCACCAATCCAATAGCAGTCATTTCTAAACCTTCATCTCTTGTCGAGTGAACGTTCGACTGCGAGACAGGTTCCGTCATAGTAATTTCAAAATACGCGCTTGTCGTGACGCCTATCTGGTAACTGATCGACTCGTTCCTGCTCGATTCATCTCGAACCCGACGCTTCAATACAGCAATATAGAATGATGTCGGGATGGGCACATTCGTACGCACCGATCGGTTGCTACCAAAGCGTTCACCGCCAAAAGTGAATGCAGTTCCACTTGTTTTCTGTTCCAATGGTACAATTCTGCTTCAACATCATATAGAAAGAAGGTCAGTAGAGCACTTACTAGCCGACTTTTCACAAAAAAAACAGGACCTGTGTTGCATCTCCGAGTAACCTGGGGAGTGTTCAGTCTTTCTGATGTCCATACTCGATGGGATCGTGGTAATTGCACGTGACAGCAATTGAAAATTGCGCGATTCTGTGCACTCACTATTCATTCACAACGTCAAGGTCAGGCCACGTATTGTTTATCACTTGAGAATTAATTACATTACAGTGGAAAGAGTGCACGTAAATGCTTGTCAAGCACGAGGTTATCAGCGTTCTCTGTAACAGCGTTCAAGCGATAATTAAGTTGTTCCCATCGACGAACGAAGAGATGGCGCCAAATTTCCGGATATTGGGGCAATAAATGAAGCGCAATGAGCCTCGAAGCCGTGGCAATGGCTTCGACGTCTCGAGCCACAGCAAAGCTGAGCACGTGTACGAGCAAGGCATCGTCTAGTGTATACAGCTGTGGGGTCGACATTTGCGGGTGGGAAGAGGGCGCAAGAGATAAAATAGTCCGAGCAAACGGTTGTATGTATGTGGCTGAGCTAGTTAACTTCAACTTGCTCGTCTCATGCTCTAGTAATACTAAGAATACTGGAAACTACATGTACTTAAAATGAGCGGGAGCGTCTTCGCTGTGGGCGCGAAAGTTGCTGCAGGTTTACAAGTTCCCGGCGCATGTCCCTTGCTTCTTGTCTTGACGCAGCAAGGTCGTCAGTGAGACGCTGATTCTCAAGTGTGAGCACGTGCATCTGATGCTGCAGCTTGACAACCGCACGATTGTTGCTCAATGTCACAGCATCGGAAGCGCCTGGAGCTCCAATGGACTTGAAGGCGGCATTTATGGTAAAGGCCAAATTGTCACAAACACGGAGCTACATGACAGAAAGCGGATGTGAATCGAAAAACAAAGGATTAAGGCCGGCATCTCACTCTCCAACCTGTTTTCGATGGTCGACTTGGGTCAAATATGAATCGGAATAGTTGAAACGAGACGAGCAAAAGACGACAAGCTGCCAACAGACCAACACTAATCGTCAACGTCTTGCCTCAAAATTGTTTAGAGTACTCTTTATAAGACGTACCTCGGCGCTAATATCTGCTGTATCGTTGCTAGTCCACACAAGCGCTGCTAGCTACACGTATGATGATGCGTGTCATGAATTCAAGACGTACTACGAAGGTGAAAGCGGTGACTTACCGTCCTCTTTTTCCTCTTTGCAGTCAGGCTAATATCAAATTTTTTCTAAAATTTTCTCGGTCAAGAGGTCGAGTGTGATATTTCAGCCCCTCGTATAGCTTACCCCG
Source organism: Sclerospora graminicola (assembly GCA_001887855.2). Lineage (NCBI taxonomy): Eukaryota > Oomycota > Peronosporomycetes > Peronosporales > Peronosporaceae > Sclerospora > Sclerospora graminicola. Next base: position 28,011 of record MIQA02023858.1, read on the forward strand.
CTCTGCCTTTATCCTCTAATCATTAGCAACAGGTTAGAAAAATCATAAGCCTGTAGTCATTGCCTTGATTTTGCGCCCACTCACCGTTTTTCCTATTGTTTTATGAGGATCCAAGGGTCGAGGACTCATCATACGCTTGAAAGAAGCGCAGATTGACGAGTCTCATTAGTCTTGCCAACATCCTGTCCGGAGTCTGTTTCGAAGCTCAAATTTGCTTTCATTCTATTGCAACCAGCACTAAGTCGTGCTGCTTCTTCGAAAAGCACCTAGAATAGCACCCAAAGGTGCATCATCATTTTCACGATGCAAACAAGCAGTCATCATGAGCGCACGAACCGCGATGGAAAAATAGTCCGATTGACTATAAGTGAGCCAGAACTTGGACCGATAGAACAGAGGTGTCTTGCACTGGTCCCATAAGTCGTAGAGTTGTTGTCGGCTTTCATTAAACAGGTTTGCCTTTATCCTAACCGATAGAGCAATGTTTAGCAACCATTCGTAGAACAACAACGCTTGAGCATGGCTGGCTTACCTGGCAGCCTGTTTTCTCGATAAAAAGCCTCGGACACGACTTTGAGCTAGCACTACTTTTTTCTTCAGGTTTTTGTAGCTGCACTTGCAAAGCGTACCCCGCCATAGCGCTTGCAAGCTGCGTAATCCTCGATAAACGCGTATACCGTACACGTACGATGTAACCTCTCGCCACGAACTGCAGCTTGAGCAAGGCTTTGTGCTGCTCCCGATAGTTTATCATAGCACTATACGTCCGATAGACATTCTGAATCCCTGTCGCTCCGTTTTTTAGCGCAATGAAAAGCTTGCACTCGACTGTTCCCTACAGTCGACATCACGTGAGCATCCTTCTTCTGACAAATCCAGACAAAAGAAAACAACGTGCTAATTATCCGGGCAACGATTCTTCGTTGAATCATCACAGCAGCATTTCTTTGTCTGCGATAACTTTTATGGGCTCTGTACATCCTAAACTGTGTCTGGACCTGTAGCAAGCATCCAACAATATAATATTCATTGGTTCCCTCTCTATCAAGACAATTCAACTGATCAAAGTATCCTACGCTGATAATGAAATGGCGCGTGGCTTCCCAGCTTGCCCCGCTGCTGATAATAGATCTGCTCGAACAAAAGTCAGTCAGTATTCCGAATCTTCGTGTTGCAACGTGCGTTCCACTTGCCTTTCAGTCTTGAACATTCCTTGGTGGAAGCTAACCCGCGAAACGTTGCGTTGCTGTTCCCGAGAGGAGTATAATTCGCGTGGTTTCCTTACATTACCGAATAATGCTCTGTACATTGATTCCCGTGGCAAAATAAAGTTAGATGAAAAAAGCTCGAGGATAGAAAGATTCAATCAGCGAATTGCTTACTTTTTAAGTCGTGGAAATGCCTTGTACTTCATGAAAAAGCAAGAAAAAACAAAAACGAGTAAGCAAGAAAGCTTTTTTTAGCTGCCACATTTACTACGCACCTTATAAACAGTGCCATCGTCAGGAAGGCCAATATTTGACGGCGGTGGCGCGATATAAGTTTCTTGAATTTCATCCGAACGGTCCTCGAGGAAACTACAGTCGAATTTTTTCTTTCCAAGTGTAAGCGAGCGATTGAGTTTTTGACTGATTGACTGGTCAAAGAACAACACTTCTGGAAGTTGCTGATTGAACACACGATCTTCAAGAAAGCGATCGAACATTTGCGTTGCGATCAACTGGGCGACAAATGGACGGGAGGCTGTGTCGAAATTGTCGTGGAGGAAACGTTTGCTGTCAAAAAGCACCGAGGTTTCTGTAGTTTCATGTACACGTTCAATAGCGGGGCTTTGCTGGCAAGCAACATTGAAATGAGCATTTTAAATCGGACAATACTGTTCGAAAATCGACTTACCAAATAGCTTGCGTACTTCTTCAGAAGCGTCACAAAAAAGCGTAAAAACGCTTTTCGGATCCGCTCAGTTGAGAAATGATCTGCTTCATTATATCGACTGTCCGTCAGCCCACCGCTAGCATCAATACCAGTGGGTGACATTGTTGGCGTAGGTACTGGAAAATTGTGCCGATTAAAACGAGTCGAATTGGTTCGAGAATAAAAGGCCGAAGGAGATAAAGTCAGCGATGAAGAATGCACGTTAAATGCTCCACTTGCTCTTCTTCCGCGCTTCATCTTTGCAATCGAGTAATGAGAGGTGAGCGAGTCCGACATGCTCGATTCCGAGTAAGACGTTGACAATGGAATTGTTTGTCCGTGGTCTGGCGCGTAGTCACCAATGGGTACAAGATGTTCCTCATTTGGAAAAGCCTACAGCAAACAGTCATCAAGACAGACTATTCGTTAACATTTCAAACTCTGGATCGGTTTTTTATAGTGAACAAACCAGATCTACTCGTCCAATTCCTGCAGCATAAGGGTCAAAAATCTTTGGAACGAAAGGAAATGCGCTGTTAGTTTGCTTGACCCTGGTATAAGATCGTTAAATTTAGGGAAAAGCGTACATTGGCAACATCCGCTAGCTCTACCCGCAGCTTGGACCCTTCTCGATCTGGAATTTTTGGCACTGGTATAACTCTGCCCGATTCATCCACTGCAGGAATTACGCTGTAAGAAGTAGAATAATGATTACAAAAGGGTACTAGTATGTTTCAACATAAATGATAGTAAAAGCCAGCAAACCGGTTGTGATCCAAATCGACGAATATGACATAGGTGGCTCGACCTGCCGCTTGTTTCAAACAATCGGAATGAGTTCCTACTAAGAAAGGTACAGGCGCCTGTATCACAGCACTCGCAGTTAAAAAGGATGAATTATTCACAGAATAGACTTGGTAGATCGGTCACTCACGTCGATAACGTCAAGAAGTGATATGGGGAGAACAGGAATATAAACCCCTTGCCAGGAAAAGGGTAATAAAAGGGAGAGAAGTGCTTCAGCAACCGGTGTGAGAAGCCCAATATGCTTGGAACATAGGACGACCTACACAGGTGTTCGTTATGTGAAGACACGATGCTGTAATCACTAAAGTAACTTACCTTTAGCTCCAACGCTACACAAGTGAAAACCAGCAGCACATTATTCAGGTCTAAAACTTGGAATAGCGGGCGAAAAGGAAACTGGACAGAAGTACAAATGTTATTAGTCGTTCTCAAAGACCAAGTTTAAACGAAAGTGGTCCTTTCTTACATCGACCAGAGGAAGCTTGTTCTTAGGAGGGCGCGAAATAATCAAGTTTCCATCCGGCAAAGTCAGCTGGACTTGTATCTGACCTGGTGGTGGCAGCGGGACTTCTACTAGAAAGTTTGCTATGTACCTTTCAATTGGCATGGGCGATTCGGCTAGCGTCACTCGGTAAATCTACCGTCCCCATTGCAACAAGTACGTCACCAAAATGTTCGATCTCACCACCACTTTCATGCGATTCCCTTACCTGTTGAAGAAATTGCCGAAAAGCGGAAAAGTAGGCGTAGTGGGACATTACTACAATGCACTTTGGACAAAAGACCGGTCCCGGTGCACTTGCCGCATCACCTGAAAGGTCCTGTACCCACTTTGGCAGTTGGCTTCGCTGATTGTCGTTGTTTTCGTCGGGCACGTGTTGTGGACCATTTGATGGTCGACCACGTTGGCGCTGGCGATGATAGTGCGGGGCTATTAACGATACAACTTCAAGCGGGTGTAATTCTTCATAAAACTTCAGGGCGCAAGCATAAATCTTGACGCCACTCATATTGGTAAGGACAAATGAAAAGAAGACAGGGGCAGCGTAGGATTTGCTCAGAGCAAACCCTTGCGGAAATGCAAACTCGGCAACGTGTGCAGGTAACGGAGAGTCCCCATACGTTTCGGGAAACATGTCGAGTACAGCTGGAAAAAATCGTATTTCTGTGGGACACTTTGTCCTTTCAACTACGAATGCACACATGTTTGTCATGAATTTCTTCCTAAAATTGCAGTGTAAAAAGCAGCAAAAACGTACTGCTTTGATCCGGAAGTAATGGTCCACGACCCACAACAACAAAGTAATTAAGAAAGCGCTTTGTCACTTCCACGACGCGGCCTGCTTTTTCAATAATTGGCTCTGTAGTATTTGGATTAGTAGATTTTCTTCGTTGATTGCGACCTGTAGGCAATGATGAAGTCGGTTTTTCAGCGAATCCACTGGATCTAGCATGAGAAGCGTCTTCGTCTAAGTTTATTGGGCAATCTTGGATGTTCAACTTGCTGCAAGTCTCTAGATTTGGTAACACCATGAACTGTTTGGTTTCATACTTTGCACGAATGCATTTCTCGCGAATTTCTGTGACCGTGTTGGGTAGCAACTTGAGTGACGCGTCGACTGCAATCCATTTGTCGAGGTATTTGCTATAAGTTTCACTAACGTGTTTGTTTCCGCCCTTCATTGCTACAACTTCTTCCTCGGTCCACGTATCAAGATGAAAAGATTTGACTCGCGAGAGTTGAACTCCAAGCTTACGGTGAGCGCCAGCGCAACGGATACATAAGAATGCACCAACTGTTATGCTGGTCCAAATAGATTCATTCAAACGTGCGGAGCAGTCTGCGCAACATTGATTTTCCAGGCAAGAATTCATTAACTCAGTGAGTTTTTGGAAGGTTTGATGCTGCGTCATCGGATGCCACCGTTATCAAGCTGATGAAAGTAGAAGATTTGTCGTCGTTTTCTAGTAGCTTCGGCGCTTCCTATGTTATAACCAAGCGCAAAAGGGTTCCGTGCGGTAAAGTTCTTGCTTCCTATTAATATCGATACATGATGATCATCACTCCTGCGCATTCTTGAAACGGAAACCGCATTTGTCACTTCAAAAGGTATTGTGTGTGACACATGAAATACTGCGGTGCGTCATTGCCCTTACCCTGTGACGGTTTACCGAACCGTCGATAGATAATGTGAACCGAGAGCAAATGGAAAAAGGACCAATCAGGATCGGAAACGCATGATTGGTTGGCCCTAGCACCCGCTTTTGCATCGAAGTTGGCAACAGTACGGAACTGCATCAAAACTCCCAAGAAAAGCACAATGGGCATGTAAGTGATTATATCAGAGACCAATCGTAAACTCTTTAGCTGCCTTTGCTTCTTTCTCTACTGCTTTCCGCTGTAAAAAACGTGCCAAGGACCCTTGAAAGAGGTCCATAAGAAGGTCACTAGGTGGAAATTGATACAGATCTGAAATGCACGTTTGAAACACATGAGCAAAGGCGAAAGAGTTACTGGTGAATAATTAAAAGACGAAGAAACTGATGCAAGTGTATCGTACTGCTCTGTAGTGTCAAGAACGGAAAGGTTGTTGTCCTGCTTAATGGCCGCTTCGCTGGCCGTAAAGCTATCGTTGTGAAACCTAAGACGAAGGCCGTGGTGACCGCAAGTTCGGCCATGCCATTGGTAAGGTGTAATGCAAGCATGAGGATCTTTCAGGAATAGCTTGGGGGTCTGGTTGGGTTAGTGGGGTCTAACCTTTTTTGTTTATGGTTTGATTCAGTTGCTGGCATTGACCGCTACCCTCGCAAAGTGACGCGCGCCATGGGAAAGAACAAGCTCAAAAAGCGCTCCAAGGTGAAACCATTTGTCAAGTATGTCAACTACAACCACATCATGCCCACCCGCTACGTCGCCGACATTGACTTGAAGAAAGTCTTGGACGAAGAAGTGATGGGCAACCCAGAGTCTCGTATTGAGTCTCGTAAGACTATCAAAAAGGTGTTTGAGGAGCGGTATGTTTTGACTGCGTAACTGGATTGAGATTCTAGGATAAAGGGATAAACTAATGTTGTATTGTGCTTACTGCAGCTACCTGAACCAGGGCGCGTGCAAGTCAGAAAAGAAAGCTACTGGTGTCAGCTTCTTTTTCAAGAAGCTCCGCTTCTAAGTGCAGGTTGTTCTTTGCGTCTAGAGGCTATCGGGGGTCAGGGTATTAACATGAATGCAGTCCATTTCAGTTCCGTTTCGAGGACACCAATATGCTCATGCTGCATCGTTATTTCTTTAAGTTTCCTGCCCTCGTCACCATCACACCAAATATCTGTTTGATATCGTGACTCATCGCGCAGCTATCTCATCCGCTATCTCAGATCCGTATTTATCTTACTTAGAAACTCAGTCATCGTCATCTAGGTAGTCCTCAGATTCTTCATCGAAATCGCTGTCAATCGCTTTTTGATTGAACATTTCCCTCCTTTTCCTGTCTGCAAAAATTCGCTCACACTTAGTGAGCGTGCGTCCATTTCGCATTCGCATTGTGCGCTCGCTGCAATTCTGCCTCAGCTTCCTTGAAACAGATCGACATGAATCAACTCGTACGAAGCGAAGCCTGGGGCATCGAGTTTCGAGAGCCACAATGCTAGCATCTGTCACCGGCGTGCCCTATGTCAAAGCTCAAATTTAAAACGCGCAAGGTAAACTCTCCACTTTGTCACGAACTTTTAAATCAACAAGCTCCAAGTTTGGACATCCTTCTGGTTCGCCTGAAGACGCAATGGCGGCGAGACCATCATCGGGAGATTCATTCGGCAGTCCTATAGATAAAGTAACGAATACTACAGTTAGCTCGTACGATTAATCAAGTAAGCGAGCGCACTTACCTGGAGAGAAAGAACATGCACATGATGGAGCGACTGCGAGGCAATGCCCGTAAGCCAGTCATCGTTGATTGTTGTCT